>BSSO01003684.1:0-15975 GCA_030267885.1 Mesembryanthemum crystallinum | reverse complement strand
ATTTGTCCCTTTTAAAATTACAGTTGAAACTTTCAAGATGATGAATGAAAGTGAGACCTCAAAAAATATGAAAAAAGGGAGGACTAGTACTAGCTATAATATTGGTGCACACCTTATTTGAAAATCCTGGATCCGCCACTGGCCTTCTATTGGGTAAACTAGTAAATAGCCCCCAATACTCTTTAATTGTGCGATTCACTTCCTTTACTTTCCATTATAGCAATTTGCCCCTTTTACTTTTCTCCGGTGACCAAATTGAGTCATATTGTTGCATTCTGTCGAAAATCAAACGGAGTAATAATGTCTTGTCGGCAAATAAATCTTAAAAAGTGTTTTTTTTTTATCTGATACATGACTCAGTCTAAATACACTACATTTGTAAAATCTTATACATAAAAACATTATGGCTCATTCTCTCGCTCATATGAGTCATATCTCAAGTCCCTATGTATGAATATACTTGGCTATGCTTCTTAATCTCTTGCCGAACAAAGCTTCAAAAAGTGGGTAATACTCCCTCTGTCCTTGAATAAACTTTCCAGTTTCCTCTTTGGTACGTCCATGAATAAACTTTCCACTCCTTTATTTGGCCAATAATTGTCACACATGTTACAAAAATAACCCTCCTTATATTTGCCTCTAAAACATTATTCCCTCATCTTTCACTTTATATAAGGGGTAGAGAGTAATTTTGCCTCATCCTTGGTATGTGTGCATAAAGCAACTGGAAAGATTATTCAAGGACGGAAGGAGTATCTTTTAGCCGGAGATTTTTATTAGAATGATTGAAAAGCTTCTCCCCTTGACAATTAGAATGTTTTTATTTTATTTGAATTGCTACAGGAGATTATTTATTATTGATGCATACTTTAATTTTAGTTCATTAAGAGTGTGGGTTATCAAATCAATTTGTATTTGTGTAGTATGAATTACATGTATAATGTATTTCAGTTAAAAAAGGTTACTTATACCAAAAGTATATTTTGATCGATAATGTACTTTAGTTCGCCGGAAAGATGTCATTATGTCAGAGTCGCCGGAAAAATATAATAGAATTCAATTTGGTTGTTGGGGAAAACAAATGAGGCATATTGCTACCATAAAAGGTAAAGGGAGTGAATTTCACTATTGATACAAGTTATGTGGGCTAATTGCCACTTTAGGGGCCTTCTAACTGTTGATGTGTGCATCTCAAATGTCTCAGAGGCTGAGAACTCCTTTCTCCCTTCCAAGAAGCACATGTGCTCCCCTACCCACAAGGGCCACAACCTTGGTCCAATGTTTGCCCTCTCTTCTCCTCTTACTTCCTCTAAAAAAGCAAGATTGGAGATGTTGTTAAGGTGCCCATTTGTCTTTTCCTAACCATATGCATAAGTTAAACCGTTGAAATCAACCATGTGATCATTATGTCGTCTACCCACAATTAAATATTTATAGAGTGCACTTGAGAGAAAAAAATTTAAAAAACACCCTATTATAATTACTCTCAGTGGTCGTTTGGTTCATTTTGGTAAATTGCAATTCCTAGGAAGTTGTATTTCCCACGATTTCGGGGAAGTGACCGACTTTGTTTGGTTGACAATGGGAATCACAACTTCCTGCAGGTAGTCCCACTTACCTATGGGTACTAGGTAAGTGACTTCCCCCGTTTGGCAAGTAGAACTTCGGGGAAGTCCCACTTCATCCATTTATGTCAACCACAACTTTAAAAGGTATGTTTGGCAACAAAAGTTTTCAAAAGTTAGCTTTTAAGCAAAAGTTATAGCTTGAATCTTGCAGCTTGTTCATTTTATCTCAATTATCAAACAAGATTTTAGCAACAACTACAGCTACAGCTTATTTTTGAAAGCTATTCATAGTAGCTTTCACTTGATAGATAGATTTTGAGTAAAAGTTACAGATTGAAGATGCAACTTGTTCTTTTATCTTGGTTACCAAACAAGATTTAAAGTAACAGATACAGCTACAGCTAATTTTCCCAAACATACTCTAAATCTATCCACAACCCAAAAACTTGTACTTTTTATGTTTTATTTTGTCAACCAAACAACCACTTATAATGAGTTGGACTATAAAACACGAAAGCTGGCTTGAATTAAACTATTTTTTTGGGTTTTAACCAGGGTATCTACCGCCGACAGCTCCACTTAAGATAAAGAGCTGGCTGGATTCTTTCCATTCGTATAAGGGTTGGGAATCGAACTCTCGACCACTTGATTAAAACATATTGGACCGAGTACATCTAATCTAATTTAAACCCAAAAACACATTATAATTTACACATATTGGACCGAGTACATCTAATCTAATTTAAACCCAAAAACACCTTATAATTCACCGTTAATAATTTACCCTATTATAATTACTCTCTCTCTCTTCCGGATTCAGTCTCACTCTTTCATCTCCCTCTCATTTCATCTCTCTCACTTTGCCCGTGAAGAAACCACCACCACACCACCACCGCCGCCGCCGCCGCCGCCGCCACCATTAGCTCCACGACACCATCGCTCCACAGTCGCGGGCCACTTACCCGGCAATCCAGCCCCAATTATCAATCCGCCCGTGCTGTCCTTGTGGTGTCATAGCAACAGCCGTGACACGGCTGAGCATCCCATTCTCGCCACCACCAGCCGGATCTCACCGTCACCGGATCCCCATTCTTGCCACCACCCACACCCATCACTCACGCCACCGAGCCGCCCACTTTCTCTTTGCTTTCCCAGCAACAAAAATGACCGTTGCAGCAGCGAGTAGCACCATCGCCTGTTAAGCCTAGTCCACTAGAGCGGCTTCGGCCGTGCCGTGTTTCCACTACCCGGGACGCAGACATCATCCATTGAGTTACTCCAATGCCTCATGCATGCACTCCGAAGCCCGAATTAGCGATTTGGTAGGTAATTAGTCAAGCCCTAATTTCATTTCCCTTAATTCACTTGAATGAAATCAGATTTTAGTTTAAGTTGGAATTAGCGTTGCATGTGTTAATTGTTGTACGAATTGAGGGTTTTAGTTTGTGGGTTTTGCTAATTAGGGGATTAATCGGCCAATTCAATTAATATGAGCATTAGTGATAATGGTGAGTTGGATGTGTCAAAAGTTAATAGCATGTGTGCAATTGTGCTCGTGTGGTTTGTTTGAGAATAGTTATCTTGATATGAGTTTCAGTGTATTGTTTCTAATCGTAAAATGGAGTAGTACTTTCAAACCTATTGAGTTTAGGGGAAGAAGACTTTCAAAACCTTAATACCTGTTGCCAGCAAATAAAGTTAGGAACTTTATGGGACTTAGACATTTTTTTTTAACATATGCTAGGTGGTAGAATTTTGATGTTTGAAGTATATTTGACTTAAATATTATGATACAATGAAATACCATATTAGTAGTTGTGTGGATGGTTATGTAAGTTAGAAGTTAAAAATTTCATGCTTACTAATGTGATAAGTATCAAAAAGAAAGAATATGATCTTGGCTTGTGTTATCATTGAGCTTATACTATGTAAAGCTGGTCTTATATGAATGAAAGGTATACACGAGGCTTAAAGAGTAGAGTTGAGCTGTTGCTGTTCTTATTACTTTTATTTTTATATATAAATTTTGCAAGCCTTGATGAGTTGTATAAAGAAGACTGTAGTATTACCCGAAGCTGCATAAGCCATCAACGAGTTAGTTTCCCAAGTATATACTAGCTAAGTTTAAAGGAAACTGATAACTGATGTATTCTTATGTTACCAAATTCAGTGTGAACTATGTGGACAAATCCATGTTGTGCTAAGACGATTTCATGAGAAATGATGTGTTAACTAAGCTACTACTACATAAAGCGAAAGATATGGCACCTTGGGTAGTGCACAAAAAAAAAAAAAAAAAAAAAAACTTTGGCTACTACAGTTATGAGTTTTGGGAGACGTCCCACAAGAGTTTCGACCTAGAGATGTTGTCAGCAGATCTAGCCCTTAGATGTGGCTAAAGTATTACATGGCTCATGAGTTTGTAGGATGGAATAGCTATAAGGTGTAAAGCTGACTTAGCTTGCATAATTTCCAGCACCAGAAGTGGCTAATGACCCCCCATAGGTGGTCAAGAGTTTAAATGCCCTCAGAAGTGGCAGCCCTAGGATCCTTTACTCCCTTGTGCCAAGTTTGAAGTAAGATGTTACTAAGTATGATCTATAACTATTTAAGCGTTAAGGAGAATCAATGAAATGTTTAAACTCAGTTAAAATGGAGCTCTTTAACTATTTAAGCTTTGTTTGTTGTGGTTTGAGTCTGTATTGGGTAACAACAAGGTTGAACGATTACATATGAGTTATGCTTTGCATTTTTAGACCTAGTAAGTTCTTTAGCGCTTATTAATTTATGTTATGTTTAATTGAATTCTTATGTTTTTTCTGTGGTAGATGTTGGTTACACAGTGAACTGACCCGACGTGGGCTGCTACTCGTAATACGATTTGTACAGGTGGAAATGAGTGGGGATCCCAATTGCTTCTCAAGTTGTCAGTTTTAGGGTATTAGTAGAAAGAAGCTGTGGATTTCAAACAACTATAGCAGCTGAACCTAATAAGATAGCTATTACAACTCTAGAAGTATTAAGTACCTAGGCCGTGGATTTGGGAATCCCCTATTTGCCAATAGAAATGGTGGCCTACTTCCACATCGGATATATCGTATAACCCTTTTAGTGTGTTGATTGAATATGATAGAACCTTCATATTGTCCTCTGATAGAAATATTAAAAGAAATTATTTTGATTTAACCATCTATTTCTCGACTTGGACTATTTTATACTTAGGATACCGATTAATAACATAATATCCCCAATTTGAATATTTTTTTTGTGATTCAGGAATAGTAACCGATTCAATTATAGAGTTTATGAAGTAAAATTTTTCTATTATTATGAATCATGGATTTCTTATATAGCTAGAGCGACCCTCACAAATTGCAAACACTAATTTTCTAAGAATTAATCATTGAAGCTATTTCGCCGGAATCGAAATATCCACATTTAGTTATGTTTAGTTTTTAGTTATATATCTGAGTTGTAATAAATTAGTTATACATAGAATTAATTTTCATTTTAGAAATATTTAGGTGAAGAGCCTTGCACTTCTCCTCGCTAGTTGAGTGCGGTGATAACATCCTGGATATTATATGGATTTGCATTTTGTTATTGTGTTGTTTTACAGGTTTTTATTTTTAGCTTTATTAATTTCCTAGAATCCGGGGGTGTTACAATTAGACAATTATTATTAATTCTATTTAGCACCGAAGTCCACATAGAAAACTTCTGAAGATTTGTTAGAAGCCTATCTTTGAGAATCTTTGGAACTTCAAGATTACTATTTGAGTGTAGTATCCGAGTTATATTTAACAACAAAGTTTTAGAGCAGCCTCTTCATGCCCTCTTGAAATTTCTCTGTTGTATTGGTTGTTGCAATCTGCTGTACTTTTTTTTCTCGACTGCTCGCCTTTCTTCTTGCGTTATATCTACCAACAATGTTTAAGAGAAGCCTCTCCGTGTTCTCTCGAGATTGCCTTCTTATCTCTTGTATTGGTGGTTGCAATTAGCTGCACTTGCCTTCTCCCCCCTCCCCCGCCTCAACTGTTCGTCATTTTTCGTGCGTCATATCTAGCAACAATGTTTAAGAGCAGCCTCTCGCTGTTCTCTCGAGATTGCCTTATCTCGTGTTGGTGGTTGCAATCTGCTGTACTTACCTTTTTTTTTTTTTTTTTTTCTTTTCTTTCTCAACTGCTCATTATTCTTCTTGCGTTTGCATTTCTCAGATGCTGTTCAGCTGTTCCTTCTGGATTTAGGAATGTCTCAGTGCAAAATTGTATTAGATGCCTGACGCTGGAGAACATCTGCATGGCTTCGTTGAATCTACTCTGCGAGTTTGCTCTCACTTAACTGAATGGATATGCAGCTTAACTGTTGGACACTTTGCTGATCTGGTGAGTTTGAGTGATTAGAGCCTGATAAGCATGCCATTCTTTCTGTTCTGTTGAATGTACCTTAAATCTTTATGCAGGTTAGACATCCTTCCAGCTGTTCATATCTGAGGTTGATTAGAGAACACACTAGTCATTATTCAACTTTCTTGAATAGGATGGAACCTATTGACATCTCCTCATCGGATAGTGACTTTGACACAGATGATGATACAGAGATTGTATCCTCACCTGTCGAGCAGTCTGTTGCTCCCTCCTCCACAAGAAGGCGCCTACCAGAGTGGGCTTCTGGATCACAGACAAACTCAAGGGGTGAGGGCCCTTACACCTCAATAATTATTAATTCCTTCTACCTTTTTAGGTTGTTTCTTCATGTTATTTTTTCCTTGTAGGTACCCATTTACAACCTGCAAAACCACCTTCTCCAAAGAGAGGGCCTGGTATTAGAGGAACATCCTCATATCAAGGCCATAGTTCTCAAGCTGGATCTGCTCCAAGCACTAGCTATGGTGCTGATAGTAGACATTCAAGTTTGCACATATACGAGGATGTTGATATAAGGTCCTCTAAAGAAACTGGAAATACTTTCCAGTCAAAAAATGATATTGATAATCTTCGTCGATGGCATAATTCCCCATATGATTATCCACAGCATTCAAGTAAGAGGAGCCTTCCATCTTCCTTGCAGTCTTCTGGGGTACGTAGTAATCGTAATGGAGATAGCAGTGGGTCTTACCATCCAGTGTGGTCGAGTGTAGCAAACTCTAAGAGCAGTGAAAAAGAGAGTTTAAGCAGGAATAAGGATGATGATGTTCGTATGTATGAGAGATTTGAGCATCACAATCCTCGCATTCTTCCTCATTCTTTGGTTCGTGGAAAGCCTGCTTCGTCGACACCATATGCTAGTTCAAGTGACCCTCTTCAGAATATGGGGTTTGTGGAAGAGAGGGTAACTGGAGATGAAAGATTGATCTTTCAAGCAGCATTACAGGTATCCATTTCTAGTCCTCATTATTTTAACTTAGTGGTGAGGGTGCCTTTTCACGATTGTTCACGGCATAGGTTTTACGACTTACTTCATGAAATGAAGTTCTTGAGACTTCTGAAGATTTCCTTTGCTAGTTGTGCTATTATTTGTGTGCTTTTAGCTGGCCAACATGGTGGGGATAATCATTTAGTGGCCTTTCTCTCTTTCTCTCTCTCTCTTTTTTTTGCTGTTTTCTGTTGCGTTCTTTCAAGGTGTAAGTTGTTCTTTTGTGGTGATCTTCTAGTTTGGATGTTCCTGGAGCTCCTTAACCCTATTCTTGTTTCCATCCATTTTCTGCGAGCAGAAAGAGCTACTTTTGGCAATTTTTCAGTTTGGAAAGTCCTAATTCGATTGTGTTTTTTTGATTGTCCTTTTTTCTTTTTGTTTTGTTTTGTTGTAAACTTAAATGTCAGTCAATGCTTTTCAATAAAGGTAACAAGAAACAACCTCTCTGCAAATCTAAGGATGGTAAGTGTTCGTTTAGCCAAGCTTCTAAAAAAAGTAGTTCTCCGTTTCATATTCCTCCACCACCACCCTCTTTTCCTCAACCTCCATTAGGGGGTTAGAAGTAGAAGATATAATTTGGAGCTTCGATTTCTAGATTTATTTCAACGGGCTCTAAAGCTGTTTCCATCTAAACTCCCCTCCCCCCAAACGCCGCCTCGGGCTGGTGTCTCATGAGAGACATGATATGCTATGGTAGCGTGTTTCTTGTGGGTGGGGTGTTGAACTGGTATGAAAATTTTGAAATGCAATTGTCTTATTCACATGAGATTGATATATGTCAAATCTTTGTAGAATGGTGCTTGGTTTGTGAAGTTTTGTCCAAGGATATGTAATATGGTAATAAGAAATGTTCTACAGTTTTTTTTTTTGGAAAAATGGTAAATATTTATTTCCATTCTCCCAAAAGGATACCAATGTGGTACTCTATGGAGCAACTAGCCCAGTTATACAAAAACAAGTATCAATATATGATATATCAATACATCAGCTCAACCACTCAAACGAAAACAACAAATTACTCAATGTTCTGCAGTTCTTTGTATAACTTGGGATTCATTTTAACCTTATTGGTTGCAACTTTGATGGGGCTAGGCTTTAGGTGAGCATGTGCAAAGCAAGTTTTACTAGTGAATCATCTCTTCCTGTATATGGGGGCTTCATTGGAGGGAATAGGGCTGTAACTTGTGAAAACATGTTTACAGCAATAATTTGTTATTCACCCTAGTTATAAGCAATTGAGTTTAATGTTTCTTTCTGTTGTGATCCGTAGTTAGGGTGTTGGGGCTTGTTATATTTGTATGTTTGAGGGAAAGAATTTTAAAGATTAATCATAATGAGTGAATTTACCTACTTCTGTCTTGAAGTTTTGAAAAGCTTGTGAGATCAGTACTTTAATTATTCAGCATTCAGTTAGGCTAGGAATAAAACTTAGGAAAAGGCTCTTTTTATTTATTTATTTGCGGTTGGGGTTGACGTCTCAGTCTTTTGACCATCTTGTAGACATGCTATGTTTCTGCCTATTTTTGAACTCAGTTGCAATGTGATCCACAACTCTATATATTATTTTGCGGTTGGGCTTGACGTCCCAATCTTTTTGACCATCTTGTAGACATGCTATGTTTCTGCCTATTTTTGAACTCAGTTGCAATGTGATCCACAACTTATATTTTCTAGTTATCTATCTATATGTCTCAAAGGTCTGAAGTTGGTGACAGAAGCTTATATTTGTTGCTTGTTGTAATTACAAATTTTGAAATTGTGGTACTTTATATGCATTTATTTCGATTTTTAACTGATTACTGATCAAGGGTAACCATTCTTTGCATTTTATTGTTTGTTTGTGGGGTTACATGCAGGATCTCAGTCAGCCAACTGTTGAACTTGACGTCCCTGTTGGGGTCTTAACTGTCCCTCTTTTGAGACATCAGGTTATCTTTCATTTATCTCAGTAGCTTTCAATCCCGTGAATTAAAGTAGTTCATTTTCATAAGCTTATTTTTTTTTAATAATATAGTGTTAACTGTTAATTTAAAAAACACGAAAAATTATTATTCCTATAATATGTATTTTTTTTTTGATAAAGAAAAATTGTATTAATATCAAACTAGAATAATTACACAGATGGAGGACAAGGAGTACTCAAAGAAAGATTACAAGTCTCTCCAATGACATTGGATGTCAGTGAGGGTTATCCCCTTAAATCCCCCAACCGCTTTGGCCCAAAGAGAGGCCATATACACAATACGGTCCCAAACAAACTCCCCTCGCACCGATGCTCTCGAGAAAATTCGAGAGTTGTGTTCCAGCCAAACACACCAGAGGAGCGTGAAGACAGCGCACCTCCACAGAAAATTCCTATAATAAGTATTAAGTTGCGTATTGCAAGACACTCTAGTTTGCCTGCTTATCCTTAATACTAATAGTTTATTGAAGTTCTTGACAATCAAGTTTTGGTGGGAGAGGGAGGGAGAAGAATTGCTTTGGTGCTATGCTTTGTTGGTAGTGTTGTGGTATGTTTGGCTAGAGGAGAAATGTGGGGTTTCTTATGGAAAGCTTCTACTGATAAAGAGGTGGACAAACTCACCTCCCTTCGCACTTCTCAGTGCTCTAGACTTAACCCATCTTCTTTCTAGTGCTGACTCGCGGGTTTGGGTGGGCAGCTTATCTTGGGTTTTTGCCCTGTTCTTCCATCATTGTCTTGGCCTCTCCTCTTGTTATCTTCACTTCCCTCTTGCTAATTTTATATGGAGATCTAAGGCCCCTTTGAAGGTGCAGGCTTTTGTTTGGTCTATGGTATTGGGTAGGTTGAACACATGATTTGTTGCAATGGCGAAGACCCGAATGGGCTTTGTCATCGGACGTGTGTACGATGTGTCACCACTCGAGTGAGACTGCTTTGCGTTTGTTCTTGCACTATGATTTTGCTTGTACCCTGTGGACTAGGTTTCTTAGTAGTGGTGGAGTGTTTTGTTTGCCCTGCTATCGTCTTACAACACCTATAGGGTTGTTATATTGGGTTGGGGAGAAGGAAGGAGCTCAAGATGTTGTGGAGGTATGCTTTTATGGCAATCTTTGGTGCATGTGGTTGGAACGGAATTATAGGGTCTTTAATGGTGTTGATAAGCCAATTCATTTAGCTTGCGGTCGTGTGGTATATTTGGTTCCTTTATGGGTGAAAGCACCTGGAGATTTTAAAGGAATTTCTCTTACAGATGTTCAGCGCAACTGGCGGATTTGTAACTTTTTGTTCTTTGTTAGAGAACACTTTGTCCTCTTAGTTTGTAACTCTCTTTTCTTTATCTAANGGATTTTCCCTAGGAACTAGTTACGTATTTAACTTCACTATGGATTTACCTTCATTATGGGCTAGACGACGGTCCAAAGGATTTGAGGTAATATATAACTAACTCACCCTAGAGGACAAAATGTCCTCTTTGCTGTAGTTTTGTTTGCTATTAAATTTCTTCAGAAAAATATTTTGCTCTAATCTGGTTAAACTTTGATTTTTCGACAACATCCAAATTATTCTTATTAAAAAATGAAACTAAAATTTCCGCGAGAATTGATGAGCCCTCCGTGTCCACTTTTATGTTTATCACCTCGATGTCCCTAAATGCAATTCATTTGAATCACAGCTAGGTAATATTTTATCCACCCATCTCACTCTCCCATTGGCCCACTCTCCTCTTCCTCCCCCCTTCTATCTCTTCCCTCTCTACAGTGCATCATAGATATTATAGTGTGTTATGCAGGTAGATATTATAGTTTTATTGTAGTAATATTTTGTTCCTTGCGAGGAAAAAAAGGGACAAAATTGATGGATTTTATTTAAAGAAATTATTTCACTAAAGTAAGTCGTGTTTTAGCAAAAAGCCTAAAATACGCTAAGGTATACCAGCGTTTCACAAAATAAGCTGAGGTGTACTATTTTAAATTGTTGAATGCATTTCATGATTCCAGTGGTCATATCATGGAAGGTATACAATTGGCTAGAAGGGACAATAGCCCGAAAAAGTCAATCGGTTTCAAAATGTTTTTCTTTAGCTTTATGACAGTAATGGGAGGGTTTGTGAAGGGGTGTGGGCCATTGATTGGCGTTGCCGTGCTCATATGGACGGCTCATTTGGCTTTGTTTTACTAGTTATTATTGTTCTTGATAATTTTCGTTGTATAATTTATTCAAATCAGTTACCGAAATAATGAATTGCACATAGATTTCAAAATAGTATACCTAGATATATTTTTTGAAACGTTGGTGACGTTGGTTTATTTTTGCCAAACCGTGGTATATTATTAAAATCACATTATCCTAAATTTATGCATAGTTGTTTCGTAAGCATTTTGTGAATTATTTGAATTGTTTCTATTCTACAAAAGTACATGTATATTATTATACTAATGATTAAAGTGATATCACTTAATGGTAACTACTATAACAAATCTTCGCCATTAATTTTTAGTGAGATGATCTTAAACCGTTCATTCAATTTATATTAATTTTTAATATTAATTTTAATGGGATGATCTAAACAGTTCATGAAATTTTTATTTATTTAACATTAATTTTTTTTCCAGAGGAAAATAATTATGAAATTAGCGAAAAATTTTAATTTTAATTTTGTTTGGGTTGTGAGAGAATTTGTTTAATAAAAAATTTCCCAACAAAAAAATTGGTTCACATATATTTTGTTTTACCATGTTTTCTTTTTCTCTATTTTGGTTGTTTGAATAATTGAATCTTACCATTCCATGTTTATGGCGTTTGAACCTAATTTCATCAACCCAAGTTACGCAACATTATCTGCATCTTTGGCTAGGGAATGGCTGTGGGTCCTGGACCTAACCTACACCCGTTAGACTCAACCCATTTATCGGGGTCTAAATCTTACTTTTTCGGACCCAATGGATTTTTGTTGTGTCTGGATCCCCTTAAATGGGTCTGGGTCTAGTATTTGGAGTTTTGGACCCAAACTCGACCTAAGCCTGATAACTTATGTGTTTCTTTTTTTCAAAAATAATTCTTTTGATTTACAAGGTTTGTAAATTGTACACACATGGTAAAATGGAGAAAATGAGAATTTTATGACTTGTAATGCATTAAATCACGTCATTATATGTAAAAATTGAAGGCTAATATACTAGGTAATTAATTATTAGGATAAATTTTTGATATACCCCAAGAAAAATAAAACTATACGCAACTGGAAAGTATTAGATCTTTGAGTTGTAAACACGCAGTAAAAGTTTTGAGTTTTGCGGCTAAACTTTATAGCTTAAGTTGTTTTTGGATCAATATGGAAAAATTTAAAAATAAAATAAAATAAGTGGAGGTCATTTAGAACTTGTCAAACCCGCTAGACACAAAAACTTGAATGTGTCTGGGTTTAGCCCCACCTTGATCCTGTCTCCCGCATAATCATGGATCATAATCATTATTCTCCTAAAATGCAACGCTATTGAAGTGGTCGCTTACCTACCTCCGCTGTCGCCTCTGCCCATCCAGATTTGATATGGTCGGAGATGGCTTATCAGAAGCCATTGCTATGCATGGTCTCAGAGATCATTTGGGGGACAGCAACGTCCGTGGTTGGGGAATCCGACCTCAAGTCTCGTCGAATTAGGATGATGATGAAGTTGATGATGGTGCCGTTGGAGATAATGATAATGGAATGTCATAGATTGAAGGATTTCACTCAAGTGAAGCCAATGGCAGGGTTAAAGAGAAGAAACATAGTCAAATTAAAGGGAAAAAGTTAAAGCAACTTTATATATCAATCCTTTTTTTTTAAGATACAAATATTTAATCAAAACGTTCCTAAACCTAACACCGCTTTAAAGTTTAATCAAAACGTTCCTTCGAAAATTTAAAATTTTCATAATTGTTTTAGTACTTCATTGTTCAATTTATTGTTAGTTATTCGAAAGCTTTAAGTCATTGTACCTAAATATATGGTCAAGATTAATTGCTATTGTAATTACTGCTTATGGTAACTACCATAGAAATTCCGGTCTTATTTGGAATATATTTCCACTTCAATTATGAGTAAAAATTTGTTTCCATGGAGAAAATGTGTCGTTCAGTGACACTATATTTTCCCATTTTGTCAATCAACATTTTCCTCAAACTCACACACATACCTTAGGGATGCCACAATTTTTTTTGCCAACAAGNCCCCCCCCCAAAAAAAAAAAGGGATGTATCACGTTAAATTGTACTTGCAAGAATTATGTTGATGTCATGTCATACCAACTTCAAATCATCTTAACTAGCACAACAAGGTCATCAACAACAAAGTTAGTGCACAATATACTACTACCCCTGATCCAATTACAATGTTGTTTCGGAGCTTTGTACGCCTATTAAGATGTGGTGCAAATATACTGATATGCCCTTATTAAATACAGTTTTTATTTCGCTTCCCTTTAACTTTCTGTTTCCTCTTAGTATTCCTGTATTCATTTCGGCATGGTCATTTTCTCTCTTATGTGCCTCTTCTTGCTTTTACCAAGTGGTCTTGCCCTTGTATTCTTTTCCAAACTCAAACCTCCATCCATGTTAGGTCTACACACTTGGTCCCTACTAACAATGTGGTCTTTCCTCTCACCATATGCGCCAGAAATCTCGCATCAGTCTCCCGATGCTGCACACTAACTGGGAATCTAAAAAGGGTGAGGTAATAAATGGGGATCCCAGCTAAGCAAGACTGCAAGACCGTGATCCTTCTCCCCGCCAAAAAATACTTGCTCTTCCAACTATCTAAACGTCCAGTGAGTTGGGACACGGATTCGGATTGGGATCTTGGGATCTCGGGTTGCCCCCAAGGGAGACGTCCAAATAAGTGAGAGGCCAACCTTGAACCTGGAACCCTACTCAAGAGGCAAAAGACTCTAACACCTCATTGTCCACACTGATCCATGCTAAACTACATTTGGACAATTCCACATCCCAGAAATAACCTCAAACGTGCAAGATTATGAACACCCACCGAAAGTCTCAAGATCAGCAGAAAGATAGAGAATAGTATCTTCAGCAAACACACAGCTACCCTTTCCTTCCCCACCCTGAAACAAACCACGAGGTCTAGCTCAACACTACTATTCAACATCCGACCAAGAACATTGACAACTAGAGTAAATAGAAAGGGGGAAAATGGGTCACCTTGCCTAAGGCCACGGGAGAAGGAAAACCAATCCATAGAGGCACCGTTAACCAGGATGGCGAAACTAGCAGTAGAAAAATACCCCCTAATCCAATCATGCCACCTAAGACCAAAACCCTTTCTCTCTAGAAACCTATCTAAGAAACCCCAACTAATCCTATCATAAACTAGGAAAATACTCCTTCCGTTTCACTTTAATGTTTGCACTTACTATTCA
Source organism: Mesembryanthemum crystallinum (assembly GCA_030267885.1). NCBI lineage: Eukaryota > Viridiplantae > Streptophyta > Magnoliopsida > Caryophyllales > Aizoaceae > Mesembryanthemum > Mesembryanthemum crystallinum. Next base: position 1,615 of record BSSO01003684.1, on the reverse strand, counting down.
TCCAATATTATCCAATATTTAAGATTAATGGCAAAAGTATAAGATTTACCTAATGTTCCCATGCCTTATTATGCTTTATTGTGCAAGTTGTGAAAATGACATGAGAGAGAAATGACACTAGTTGACGTAAGAGACATGTGTTCTGCTTTATTGGGTAAGGGTATATGGATAATTACATTGTAAATTACTTACCAAATATGAAATGTTGACATAACATGGAATGGACCAAAATGAAAAGCGTAATAATTAAAGTGGAACGGAGAGAGTACAACTTATTACCAAGGTGAAGATAAGGGTAAATATGGAATAATTGTTAGAACTATGCATTGAAAATCTAAAACAACACTTATTTTGGATTAACTTTCTTTTGCTAAAATGACATTTATTTTGGATCGGAGGGAGTAAAATGAACTAAAATTATTTATAGGCGACTATTTGCCAAAAAATGTGCTAAATTCAATCATGAATTTACATTCCTTGTATAGAACGTAATTGATAGTAATGTCAACTTATTTCACATTCGCTTTTTTTGGTATCCTAATAAAAGTTGGTTGTTGAGCCAACTATTTATATAAATGTAATCTCGAATTTTGATTCTGGAAAATTTGATGACAACTTTTTAGTATATTGTTGGATCTTTTACTTTCTAAACACAGTCAAAGGGGATACAATTTTTTTAAAATTTTGTAGTGCGAAGCAAAGCTTTTGTTGATTTACACATTGATCAAAACCTATTATAATCATATATAAATCTCAAAACGTCTAAACTCTAGTTTTCATTGTCCTAAACTCTATTTATCTATATCCTAACACAATTCGTTTACATTTTTGACTACACATTTGGTTAGCAAGCTTGGAATGTTGTTGTTGTATGCATCCGAAAGGTTCCATGTGTTTGTGTATTATGATTTGATTTCATGCTGAGTTAGTTATATATTATGCAATCTTGCCTGCAAAAAAAGCATGCTATCTGTCTGAGGGATCCCGTACTTTTGATAACAGAAAATTGCACTGGCATGGATGGTTCAGAAGGAGTCGAGGACTGCCCATTGCTTAGGTGGAATTCTTGCAGATGATCAGGTTTCTCTCCCTCCTCCCTTAGTCGCCCTCTTGGGTGTTTATGTGCATGTATTTGTCTGTGGCTTGTGTTCACCTTATGTAATTTCAATCATGTGGTCAAAACTAATTATAATCAAGGAAAATTTTACATGGTACCTCAGTAGTCAGGGAAAATTAATGGCATGTCCACGACTTTGAAATTGTGATATGATATCCCTGTGCTTTCAAACTTGTTGACGCCATGACCAAACTTGGGACAGAACCGATATCCCATTAACTTTGTCTGTTGTTGAACTTTTATTTATGCATTTATACAAGATAACCTAGGTTATACATGTTACCCTGGTAGTTTTAAGGTTTTTCAATGATATCCTTGAAGTTTCATGTAATTGTTGTATAGTTTGTCCGTTGTTGACTGCGAATTTTTATTAGGAAAATTTGATGCTAATATTCCCAAGTTTGTCCTGTAAAACAATATTATTCCCAAGTTGAAAATTATACAAAAATATTCCAATGTTTGCACTTTTGTCATAAAAATGTGCAGTTTGTTAACGCC
>BSSO01003683.1:0-15976 GCA_030267885.1 Mesembryanthemum crystallinum | reverse complement strand
ACCATTAACATTAAATTGAAACGGAGGGAGTATGTTTCTACTATTTTTGGATGAGTAAACTTGCTCAGGATTATCGACTTATACTTCACAAGCTTCATGTTCTTGTCCTAAATTTTGTGCTGTAAACTTGCATAATGTGGGAAATTTGATTGAAAATTGTGTGGAACCGAGGCGCTATGGTGGCTGAAATGAGATGCCAATGTTGCCTTTGCTTCATTTTTGACGCTAGAAGTTGTGCTATTCGGAACTTTTGACAATATCTTGGGCTTCGGCCACAATATGCTTCTTGTTAGTATATTGACAGCATACTCTGACAACTCTAGATACTAACAGATTAAAAAAAAAAATTGTTTTTTGAAGTATTGAGCTGATAGCTTAATGAGCGTCTTCATTGCGATAACCTCGGCATCTAAGCAGCTTAGCATTTCCCACACACAAGATACAAGTAGTAAGTAATGCAATTGATAAATGCTTCATAACCCTTTCAAATGTTTCATACAAAAAAGCATATAAGCAGCTTAGCATTTCCCACACACAAGATACAAGTAGTAAGTAATGCGATTGATTAATGCTTCATAACCCTTTCAAATGTTTCATACAAAAAATTTGTTCATTTTGTCTATTACTTCAATCTAAACCTGATCAATGTGCTTCCAACCTTTCTTCAATCCTCACTTGTAAACCGCCTTGCATTTTTGCTGTCAAGTTGGGAACATAAACTGGCTCAAACCCTTCTTCCACCACTGGAACCACCTTGAACCTCTCTAAAATACCAGCTACCAACCTCTTCATTTGCAAAAAAGCCATCTCCTTCCCTAGGCAAACTCTAGGCCCGGCTTGAAAAACCGGGTACGAGTATGGGTCACGAGGCACAAACCTCCACTTTCCCTCTTCCTCTTCCAGCCACCTCTCTGGCCGATACTCGGCCCAATTTGGTCCCCATATCTTTTCTACTCTTCCCATTGCATAAGGGTGGTAAGTCACCCTCATACCCTTTTTCACCTGCGTTCCATCCGGCAAGGTGTCGTTGGCTACTGCTTCCTTGGTGTCAGCAGCAACTGGTGGGTATAGCCTCATACTCTCACATAGAGCCCCATGGGTATACATCATATCTTTTACTTGCTCAAAAACCGAGGAATTGTCTGTTTTATTGCCCTGTTTTCCCCTGTTTTTAATCTCTCTTACTATCTCTTCTTCTACTCGCTGGTTCTTGTGAAGGAGCCAGAAGAACCAGGTCAGAGCAGATGAAGTGGTGTCTCTTCCAGCGAGGATGAAGCTGATGACAATGTCAGTGACAAACTTCTCATCTGAATGGCCTGATTTTAGGAACCTTGACAACAAATCCTCTGTCTCCGATGAGGAGACTACCCCTGCTTTGATCAACATCCCCTGTTTTTTCTGTTTAACAATTGAATTGGCAAATCTTCTGATTTCAACAACGGCTTCTTTGAGCTTTCTCTCAGACCCAATATTGAAAAACCTACGGATTTTCCATAAAATAGGAAACAACGTTCTGAATCTCATGCTGCTGATTATCACAGCTTCTTCAAAAGCGACTGCGAATTTAGCTTGTGGCAGAGAGGGTGACAAGTATTCTGGATCATACCCAAAAGCAATCTTGCAAATATTATCAAATGCAAACCTCTGGAGTATGTCCTGGAGATCCAAGACCGTTCGATTCTTCGCAGCATCCGATAAGATTGGAATCAACCGGTCGGAGAGCTCAGAATCGACAACACTCTCAATGAACTTCCGGAGTGATTTGGTGTTAAATTCATGGCTAGAAACCTGCCTTTGAAACTTCCAAGTCTCAGAATCAACATTGAATATGCCATCACCCAAAAGATCCTCAAGGATGTCTTTTTGGTAAGGACCCTTTTGGTAGATTGGGAAGTGGGTCTTGAGGATGTGCTCCACCACCGCAGGATCCGCAGTCATGAAGGTCTGGCCGCCAAATGGGCGGCGAAGAGTGAAGGTGGAAGATGGGGAGGAGACTATGAGGCTTGAAAGCCATTGAAATCTGTCCCCCTTGTGTTGGTAAAAGGCAATCAAATGACCAATTAGAGGATAAGATTTGGGGAATTTGGCATTTGTAGATTGTGAATCTTTTGATATCTGTGAAGAGGTGATCTTGTTGATGGTGAGTAAGAGAATCAATGGTAATAGGATGAACAACAATGGAACTATTAAGCTGCCAAGCTCAAACATGTCTTGTTTGATGGTAAAAGGGAGTTGTCTTTGAAGTTAGGAAAGAGAGTCTGTCTGTTTGTAGATGACCAAAACTAGCGGTGTGGCTTGGTATTTATAGGAGGATATCTCATCCTCACAATAATGAAAAAATTCATATATTTGTGCTTGCTTGATTTATAAGTTCACATTACAAATACTATAATAGAGGAAAAAAAGTTAAATGTTTTTCAAATCATGAAGGTGCTTTTTCCATTCATTTTTTTGACAGTGATGAAGAGAGTCATTTTGAAAGGAGATGTGGCTCGTGTGAACAACAGAACAAGGACGTACGGCCCCAACGTCACCCATGACATTTCTCATTCTAGATCTACTCCCACCCAAACAAGTGCACATTAAAAAGTTGTTAGCAAAAAAGTTCACGTCATCAATGACATGCCCCCATTAGGGTGTCGGGTTCGAGACTTGATAATGGAAAAACTTGGTTCTTTAGATTTTAGAACAGATGCGGATATCTATTGTTGTATCTAAAATTTGAAGAAAGAAATAAGTAACCTGATCATCTTGGTCAAAGGAGGTATATCATAAGCTTTCCAAATGGGTATGTTCCTAGAGGTTTTGGATTGGTAAACTTGCCCAGAGTTATCTACTTATACTTCACAAGCTTCATGTTCTTGTCCGAAATTTTGTGCTGTAAACTTGCATAATGTGGAACTTTTAAGATCGTGCGGAAATGACGTGCCCAACTTCCCATTTGGGCTGAAATAAGCTGCAAATGTTTCCTTTGCTTCATTATCGACCCTAAAGTTTGTGCTGTGTGGGACTTAAGGGATATTATTATGGCCTTTGGGCCACAATACTGATAAGTGTAATATTTCATACAGCATACTCTGACAACTCTGGCTGCTTACAGGCTTACAGCTTAAAACAGTCATTTCAGAATTCAGCTAAGGAACATCTCTAAGTTACGGATATTGATCAAGCTATGTTCTGCACAACTTCTGGTACTAGTCAAAACCAATCAACAATGCAAGAAAAAGCAGCTAACATGTCCCAAACATGAATATGATATGAATGCACAGGGCTGCGAGCAGAGAGAGCAAGGCATGAAGTATAGTGGGGGGAAAAAGGTTCATTCAATTGGCTCTTGCAGATTACAATCAAGCAAAATCAACATTGATTCGAATTTACATAGATAAGCTAGATAAGAAACGACCTTGGGAAACAATAACATATTGCTAAAACTGCACAACAATGTACAATCTGACCATTAGTTCTCGAAAAACATATCAACGAGAAATGCAGCAGCTGCTTCAATGCAAACTAGTGGGAAGATTAAAGTCCGTGAAAAAATGGGGATGAGACACTGGCACAGGGTGTTGCAGATTTTACAGCTTTTTTTTTTCGAAGTATCGAGCTGATACCTTAATGAGAGCCTTCATTGTGCTAACCCATCTCAGCATCTAAGCAGCTACTGTTTGTTGATAGGTAACATGGCCTCCTCTCTCTACAAGGCACTCAATGATGATTTTTAATCTTCAGCCCTCTCCTTCCAGCTCAGATCTGTTTCGACACAATGAATAAGGTCAGTGAGCAAGAATTGTAGCTTGGGTGGAGTTGTAAATTTCCATAAAAATCATTAGCATAAACATTCATCATTAAAGCATGAACATTCAATAGTTTGGCCACAACAGACAGCAATATTCCTGATAATGAGCTCCACTAAAACGGGTGCACAGGATGGTGCTCCACCAATCAATGGCTGAGTAGACAAAAAATGGAAAGTCACTAGTTTAGATAACCATTTTTCTTTCCTATGCTAATGATTTTTGTATATCCAGAAGTTAAATTTTGAAGGCATGTCTATAAATCTATGAAGTGTGATCACACTAGAACAGAAACTCAAAATTGTTCAGAAGATGAAATGCTCTGCACAAGTCAAGCCACTCCTAAGTGAAACTTTTGTATATGGCTTGCTATCCAGTGTGGTCACATCACCAGGAGAGTCATCAGCTTCATGTGCTTTGCTGATAATAGGCTGAAACTAAGAAAAATGAGCAGCAGATGAGATAAAATTGTGATCTTGGTTTGAAGTTTCGCAATGGATATGAAGGGAAGATCACCAAGGAAGTATATTGCTCAGGCAAGGGCAGCTGCTTGCCTGCTACGCTAGTAAGCGAGCGATGTGGCACAAAATGGAACAAAAGGCTTTATGACGTCCAGAATTTCTTAAGACAGAATTGCAGGCAGATAATCTAGGGAATGATTGCAAAGCTGCTAACTTATTATGATGGAAAAATCACAGGGATTAAAATAAACACTTTAGTTGAGTTGGGATTCCTTTTCAGTTTATAGTGTATTGATTGAGTGTTCTTCATTCCAAAAACCTCGTATGCTAGGTTTCATACTCATCTTCTAAAAGCTAATGGAATGATCATCTTTTAATTTTCTCCTTCTAGGAAAAAAAAAATTAAATTGAAAAGTCCTGTATGCATTTACAAAAGTATATGCATATACATCTCTGTTCAAGTAAGTCATTACAGCCTTACAGGACCAACGATGAATTGGGTATGTGGATCATGTATCTCAGTAATTGTTGATTCCCTACAAACTGTATTTGTTTCTCCCATTTAAGTGTTCCAACATACAGAAGACTATCTAAGTGGGAGAAGTTGTAGATAAAGAAGAAGAATAAGATCCTAGGAACCAAAGTGAATAGTAAAGATCAATAATAATTTGGTTAAGCTTTGCTTGAGCTGTGATTATATGTTTTGACTTTGAATTTGATCTGGTCGTTGATAATGACTCACCTTCCTTGTCTATACTACATCAGCAATGTCAGATATAATCTCAATGCAAAGATGACAAGAATAAAGTAAACACAAAGGAGACGAGAAAGAAAATACCCTCCGAGCTTCCAGAAATAGTAGGACATTAATGGATGTCTAGTGGAGTATCATCTGATCTTCTATGAATCCTCAAAGTCAATGCTTTCCATGTTAGAAGTCAGTGCATCCTCCGCATCCGCACTTTCCCCTAGCATTTCTGAGTCATCTGCAAAATCTTCTGGATATTTTATCCTGTAGTAGTCAAGCTCCGCTTCTAAGTCTTGTAATTCTTTCTCCTTTTCAGCCAGCATATCATTAGCCTTTTCCAGTGCTTCCATATCATACTCTGCCTGCTCCTCCATCATTCTTAGGTACTGAAGGGCCTCCATGTGAAGTGCAGCCTTCTCCTCCTGCAACTTGGTTATCATAGCCATTGCTTGATTCGCAGCAATGGCAGATGCATTTCTCTCTTCTTCTAGCTCTTTATACAAATTGTTAATGGAATTCTTATCGTTTTCCACCTGTTGCTTCAACTTATCGATAAGATTCTGATCACCTTCATTTTCACCAGCATTTCCCTCTAGAGATTCAAGAGAGCGAGGTTTCTCCATTGTAGGTGTTTCTGAAAGAGTTGGCGCTTCAATGGAACTAGGAGTACTAGCCATATGCTGCCCATCAGCATGTCCATTCATCATCGAATTCTTAATGGACAACGAAGGATCAGCATGAGGGGACGATGATGTTTTTGAAGTAGTTGGCTCTTCACTTGACTCAATGCCATTGGAGTCCCTTCTACCAAGTTGTTCAGAGAGGTTTACATCCTTGTCAATGCTGGGAACAGGATCTTCTGCGTCATTTGTGGAACAGCTATTTGACAGTGACGAAACATCTTTCCTTATAGGACCAGTCCCAATGCCCTTCAAAGTTGTGGTGCTATTCAAATCAATAGATTCCCAGTTATTTGTGGCAGATGTTTGTCCCACATCACCATTTTCCTTCGTATCTACCCCTGGAATTCAAGATTACAATAATAAATAAGCAAATTAAACAAACATAAACATTTGGCACAACTACGCTAAGCAAAAAATAAGCAAAGGATAACCCAAAAGAGAAAAAGGAAAGGGCAACTTGGAATTATGAATCTTACATTTCTCTTTTGATACTTTAACAGGAACTTGCATGCTTGTTGAAGGTGAGGAATTGTTGTGAAGAGCAACATCAGAGAAGCCAGAAGCACCGAACTTCTTGGAGAGAGAAGCTCTATCAGCCTCCTGTGCTGGTACAACAGGTGAAACCTCTGAAGCACTGGTTGAAAGAGGAATATCATCCAACGAAGTGAACTCAGGTAGGGCAGGATTGGCTTTCTTCCGAATCTGTTGCCAATTGGTTTCCCCAAAACTCTGCCTCATCTCACCATTAGATGCCAAAAATTTGGGAGTAATCGTTTCACCCTTTTCAAGCTCGGAATTCAGATGCATAAAATTGCTTGTAGTGCGAATTGATTTATTGATAAGCCCTGCTGGGACAAAGTCATCATACTGCCTTTTAGGCAATAACTTGAAACCTTGTTGAGGTAAGTAGTCATCCTTAACATTTTTCCGATCTAGGGGCACAGTGATCGTTTCATCATCATCAGAAAACGGGAAATCAGACTCAGAATCAGAAGTAATCTTCACCTCAGTGTATCCTACATGAGACAAGGAATCATAATCTGTACGTCCTAGGACTATTGGAGTTGTTGACACAGAAAATCTATCCTTTCTCTTCTTTAAGCCCTCTTGACGGTTTAGACATCTACGTCCAGGTGATTTAGGCAAAGGAATGTCAGGTTTAGAAACAGACCCAGATGGTCTTGACTGAATCAACTTATGCACATTTGGTCTAGATCTCCATTGCTTGGCACAACAAGAGCACAACCTTGTACTCAAAGAACCAGGAACTGAGTCCATACTAAGGAATGGTTTCTGAAGACAATCCACTCCCAATTTACCTACCAAAACTTTATACATTTCTTGGCTTGACTCCTTCGTTGCAAATGACAAGAGACATTGCTCGCACATTTCATGGGCATCAGCGAGCTTGCCATGGTTGTGGCACAATACCAAAGACGATATCTCTGATCTATGGTCATTGCATAGCAAATTTCTATAGAAGTCGCGTTTCCCGTTGCCAAGAACATGGTCAAGCCTTGAGCATAATATGCAAGGTAATCGTAGTCCGCAATATTGTGCAAACTTGGTTAGAAAAAACGAAAATGCTGCATCAAGTAGCAAAAGAAACAGCAATAGCCACTCACAAGCTGCTGATTTCAACACGATAACTAAGCCGCGTAGACTTTTATCCACTTTAACGGGGAAGGCTCTTTCTCCATCCATCTATTCTAACTTGTTGTAAGGGTTCTTAAAATGAAGCAAACATTCCAGCTGGGAAAACCAAAGGACAATGCAGCTTACCGAAACACCGTAAACTCCAATTTTCCCAGATCAATATTGATAGGCCCATTCCAGACCCTAAAACCACAAAAATACCAAAATCCACAACTTATAAACCAATATGGCAGAAGCTAATGCAGTTTCCTGTACACAACCTTATGAAATAATCCTCACCTCAATCAAACCCATCAAAACAACAAATTGACAGAAACCCGATTCTGGGGAGGAATCAATAAACACATAGAAATGCCCAATTCCACAATTCACAACAAAGATATCCTACCATAAAATAAAAAAAAAATCAAGAAAACCCAGATAAGAAAAAATTCAACAATACCTCACCCACAAATTCATGCGATTAATTTCAAAAAGCCCAGAAATTTCTAATGCCCAGAAGTGCCAAAAATGGTAAGAATCCAAACAATGTGCATTACAATCAAACTTTTCCTTTAGTAATATGAAAAATTGTTCAAATGAGGCTACAATTCTTGAGATTATGAGAAGAAGAATAGAACCCATGATGGGGAGAGAGAGAGAGAGAGAGAGAGAGAGAGAGAGAGAGAGAGATACCTGATGTGGAGCTTGAAGATGAATTGCGGAGATGAGCGAAATAAGGGGAGAGGGCAAAAGGTGATTGAAGGAATGAAAGCTGGATTAAAAAGTGAACAACTTTGATGATGTTTTGTTGTGGAATGACAAAGACATCCCTTCGGCTATGGAAAATCCACTTACCGTTGAACCTCAACCAACTGTATTTATTTCTTTTTGTTGCCCAAATATAAGAAATAGTAAATCTTTGCGATTTTTTTTTTTTTTTTTTTGGGTAGGCACTAAATTGAAGAATCTATGTAATCAAACTTTTTGACACCAGTAATCCCAGACATGGCGTAATAATCTAACTTTTCTTTCTCCCTCAAAATAATCTCACATATATCTCACACCGATGATATTAAACTATTTCCTCTGTCACTAAATGAAGGTTACATTTGACTTTTTGGTTGAAATTTATTGGATGGGTGAAATGACCATTTGGGCTTACTTTTTGAAAGTGATTGGAGAGAGAAAACGATGTTGTGCCCATGTGGAGGAGAGAGAGAGTGGGCAAGTGGGAGGATAAGTTGGTAACTTTGTTGTTAAAAAAATGAAATGTAACTTTCATTTGGTGACAAATTAAAATAGCAAATGTAACTTTCATTTAGTGACGCAGGGAGTAAATGATAACGGGGTTAACTTTCCGTTAACCCCAATGTCTAGCTGCCCCAAGCACCGCTACTTATGCCCCACCAACACCATCTTCCACCACCAAACCTCTCTCTTAGTTGGGCAAGAAGCCCACCAAAACATCCTCCTCCAAATCATGCCACCCGGGAAATTTCCTATTCGTTAGTGCCGAGGAGAAGCTTTTCAAGAAGTCATTTCTTCTTCAAGTACCTACTAATTCTAGTCGAGGTAGCCATAAGCTAGCTCGATATTCTATAGGTCTTTGATGAGGTGGAGTGGTGGACAATGGTGGTTGGAATTGGATTCAGGGTTTTGATTTTTTAGATTCAACAAACGGTTTGGAAACGTTTGAATGGGGTGGAGGGAGTATCAAATAGTTTAGAATACTAATGTATATTTTATCATATTCTATTAAGGGAAATGGGACATCAAGAGTACACCTTCACGTGTAAAATACTATTAATTGTGAATAAGACATTTCCCAAAAAAAAAAAAAAAAAAAATTTAAATATTTTAGTTATGAATTTTTTATGTTAGGATGATGCCTTGAATTCAAACTTATGCAAGGGTCTAGTGGGCAAAGTGGAGGGGTTCAGGGGGGAGGTGAAAGTACCCTTTGGTGGGGGTTCGTGGTTTGCGGTTTATTACTATTTAGTAATCCATTTTCTATTTCCCATCATTTTAAGCCCAATCGTGTTAGGGAATTCTTGATTTCTCTTATCCTTATAGATGTTGTATTATGTACACTCTTCGAGACAACCTAATACAAACTTTTATTTCTCTGCTTGTATGTAGCCAACATTTGTGAACCGTGCTAAATTTGTGTGTTGATTTCTCTATTTTTATGTGATTTCTTGCATTCATATAACAGTCTAGATAATGTGATTCATTGTGAAAAGAAAAAAAAAAAAAAACAAATAATAATTGGAGGGAGTAGTAGATTAGATTGGATAGGAAAAAAAAGAATGGAGAGTTCAAAGTTGGGCCAACCCAAAGGGCTTTTGGAAAACTGTGCTTGGATTTGCAGGTTTTGGAGGGAGAGAGAATGCGTTTGTTTTGATAAATTTTAAGGTGTGTTTGGGTTTAGATAGATGGGTGTAGCCGATTTAAGATAATTAAATGAAATCAATTTAAGTCCGATTCTTAAGTGTATTCTATAATTATTGAAAAAAGACTTACTAAAATCTGAGTTGATTTAAATCCTATCTGATTTTTTTTGTGTTCTGACTCAAATTTTTCGACTCTGACCCAATTATAAAACATAACTTAAAAATGAATTTGACTTAATTTATAAAAACCGAGACCGACTTAATCCGACCCAACCCAAAACTTATTGGGTCAACCCGTTTAACTATCCTGACCGTAGCATTCGTTTTGATCAACAACTTAAATTAGAACAAGCCCGAACCCATACCTATATAAACCACACAAGTCGGTAATTGAATCTTTATTTTCCGATTGGATTAGAGAGAGAAGATGAGATAGCGAGATGAGTATGAGCAGAGGAAGCGAACTCTACAACTTGCGTTCTAGGGTTGTGTGCTTCACCCCTGAAATCGATCGCAAGAAATCCCATCGGTAAAACCCTAATTTTTCATTTTTGAGTTCTAGGTTGATATATATGCTCAATTTTCACCTCTTAATTTTGCTTGAGATGTCTGCAATTGCAAAATTTCTGGGCTGTTACACCTCGAGGTCTAGGTTTATTTGATGTGCTCAATTTTCGTTTTGTTTGCTCCGGTTGCTTATTGATCGATACAGTTTGTGTTTGACGATATATTCGTGTTTTTAGGTGCTCAGATCAGAGGGAAATTGTTGATATGTTAATATTCCGATTGGTTTGGTTTCGTTACCAATTGATTTACTTGTCTGTGTCTCAATCTCTGTGAGCGTTTGATGCATAAGCATCAGGACATGGAACAATTAAAGGAACTCATATAGAACAACATGTCATAATCTTTGCTAGGAGCAAAGAAACCGTCAAAAGCAACAATAGGTCTGCACGTAGCTTGTTGAACAAGGGCTGAAATTTGTTTGATCCCTAACCGTGTGGCCTATTATCAGTAAATTTAGAGTGCGTGTTGGTGGTTGCTTGAGCTAACTGGAGGCTTCCCCAGTGCACCATCCTGATTTTCGCTTTTAGTTGCTCCAATTAGCAAATAGCAAAGCAAAACCCTACATTGGAATTGTGCCATCTTTCATTAATTTACAAATTGCCTTTAAGTTTTTACGTTTTTGTTGTTGTTGTTGATATGTTACTACCTTGCTGTTACTTGGTCTCCATATTATTATTCAGACTATTAGTTAAAAAAAGTAATATATTGATGATGGTATTGAAACCCCAACACAAGAAGACTGAACACGGAGCTACACAAGCTGAAGCTAAAGTTCCTCTGTATGATTAACCGTTTTCTTAACTGCTCCCAGTTTCACAGCTTATTACTAGTATTTTCTTTTAGACTATATATGCTGCTTTATCATTTGGGGCCTTGATAATCTCCTCTATGTTGTGCAGTCCCAATGAAACAGATCTAGCAGAAAAGCAGCAGCTTCATTCAGCGGAATATAATAAGCTTAGTCAGGAATTAGCAGATGTCGCCTTAGATTACTTTAATGAGTACCGAGACAAAGAGGTTTGTTTTTCCATTCGTGCTCTTCTCTATAATTTTAATGTGTCTTTCCATTAGAAATATGCATGACATCAGACTAAACTTCAACTTATTAAGCTTGAGCTGGAGTTGACCTCAAAGGTTGAGCCTTTAATGTTGTCTTCCAATTTGGTATTTTTTGTACCCACTAATCCCCCTGCGTTTAATTTTCTCCAAAAACTGTTAGGTTCCTGAGTATGTACTTGTCAAACCACTTGAATATGATGTTCGATATTGTTCATATGGCTTGTTTTTCCATACCAACTTTGAGGCTAAGCGCAGTGATGATCCTGAAGCTGAGGTGGAACTGTTTTTTGCTGAGCTGATGTCAGATGATCCTAACTTTAAGGTTGAAATGTGCCGCTCCTTGGGCACTAGCACCTCAGAATCAGGTACTTTTGACTGTCTGATTGCTTGCTTTTGTTAAGATCATTCCTTATAATATCTGCATTGTGCGTTTGATTACTTGTTTTTCATCTATCATACCAAGCTAGCAATAGGCCTTCCGTTTCGTCTTGGACAACATATTCTAAATCGAGTTCTATCAACATTTAAACTTTATTTCAAAGGTTATACAAAGTATTATCAAAGTTTAGTCACATGATCACCTTTTCTTTTAATGTTTATCATGTCTTTTTGGCAGTTGTGGAGGGACTGGAAGTTTGTATTATTTGTGATGAGGCCATTCTTCATCCTAAGGATTATGATGGCATTTTTGCTCGACGTGACGGTGTAGATGAAGTTGAATGGATATGTGGTGAATATGTGACGCTGTAGATGAAGTTGAAAGGATATGTGAAGAATATGAAAATGAATGTTAAGATGAAAGCGAATGTGAAGAGGATGAAACAGTTTGAATTTTTTATTTGTGTTAATATATATTTGTGGTAGTGAAACCTGGTTCGGAGACTGGGAGCTTGAAGCCTTAGGCTTCTATTGGTATGGTAATGAAACCCAATCCGGAGATTGGGAACTTGAAGCCTTAGCCTTGTGTTGTGTTGATCGACAAATACTTGTAATGACAACGCTATGGGCTATTGTTTCCTGTTTTTAGTTTAGTAGAGTATGTTTGTTATCGTTTCAGGGTGTGTTTGGTTCAACTAATAGGAATGGAATGTAATCATGTAGGAAAGGGTAATGATAACCCTTATTTTTGTAAGTTGTTTGGCTTAACTCGAGAGTAGAATCACTTATGGTTGATTCCGTCATTTACTATTTGGTTCAGGTTATAGAAGGGCAACCAACATTTCTTCGACACTAAAATAAAAAAATAAAAAACAAAGTATGTACCAAGAATTTGTTCAAATTTGTCAACAAAAGAATTTCTCAATATAAAAAAGAACTTTGGTCTTTAAAATGTCGTGTCAAAAGATTAATTTTAGTAAATCTGCTTTTCAACGCACTAAAAATATAAATAGAAGGTTTGTTGATGTTTTTAAGGTATTATTCTTGTGAGTCATTTGAAGAATACTAAAAGCATCAACAAACCTTCTATTTCCCTGTCCGATAAAACGCCTTTTGAAAAATACAACTAATCCATTTTTCATAGAACTCAAAGGACCTCAACAACAAAGGTCTAGTCAAGACGATGGTAAGCTTTTTCCATTTCCAGTTTAACAGCTAACCAACCACTCATACCTTCCTTGAATTTAAACGACAGAAATTCTTCATGAGCAATTAGAATTTAAAATTTTCGAAATAATCTTATAAAGAGTAGAGCATAAACTAATAGGTCTAAATTGCTTAGCGGTAATAGGGTTATCAATCTTAGGAATTAATGCTAGAAAAGATTGGTTAATCTCTTTAATGATCTTTCCCCAAAAAAAAAAAGGAAAAAAAAAAACTTTTAATCGCTTTGCAAATATACGGAATTAGAAGATAAATATATAAAAATTTGATTTTGCCTCCAACCATCAGTTTTAGCTTTTTGTTGCAATGCTTCCTCCATATGATATAGTTTGTCTCATGATAGCCTAACGTACAATAACTTTCTAAGTTAAAAGATATACTTTCCTATACTTACATAATAAATATTCATAATTGAGCTGAAAAGTCATCCGAACCCATAGGCTTATTAGATGTGATAGCAAAGGTTGTCTACTTAATTTCATCATTAGAAACATCTCTTATAAGCAAAGAATTGTCATCATTAGTGATAGTTGGCAGAATATCTTTTAAATCCATAGAAGGATTTACAAAGCAAACATTGTCCTTTGAAGATTGAAGTTTGAAATCTTTAGATAACTCTGTTTTAATAATCGAAAGTTCTATATGAGCAATATCATCCGAAATCTTAACAGTAGTGATTTGTTTCCAATTTCTTCTAATAGTGGTATTTATTTGAAAATAGGATGTTCTTTTAATCTCCTAAAACAAGATTTTTAGCTCTAGAGAAAGGGAGATTAGATATGAGATTTTTGGGTTGAGTGAAGGGTTTCACTTAGAAGATGATGAAGGGTTATTGGTTGTGTTTAGGTTTTTCAGGGTTGATATTCTTGTATTTAGGGTTTATGAGTTGGTTGTGTTTAGAATTTATAGGTTGGTTGTGTTTACGGTTAAGGTTTATGGGTTGGTGTTCTTGAGGGGGGGAGGATGTGGCAGAGTGTTCTAAAACTGGGTAAAGAGAGGCTAATTCGGGTTTAGGGGGAGGGGAAAGATTGGTTTTCAATGAAATTGTATATTATTATCTCTGTTGTGATTTTGTATCCATGTCATCTTTTGGTTGAAAACTTCTCAGCGTTAGTGGTACTTGTGTCATTTAATTAATGAAAAAATTAAGTTCGTGTTAAAAATGCAACCGAGCAAAGTTTGTGGTGAAAATTGCAGCTCGGTGAAAGTTGGTGTTATTTTTACCAATTTTTCCTATAACAAATGATGATTTTTAATGCTTCCAAATCTTGTCCTGTGGCATATCAAAAAAGTAAATAGATAGAAAATAGAAACAATTGCAGTAAGATTTGGGAGGAATAATGTTGAAACTAAATCTTCATCTTCTTTGAAAACTTGATACAACTAAGAAAAAGGGAGGCAGAGAGTCCTAGGGAGGGGGGCGTTANTTTTGGTGCTAAGGAGGGTAAGCCTGATTTTATTCATTTGAAATAATAGAGATGAGCCACACCTGTTATATTCTCAAACTGAATATTAAATAGCCCCGCAGAGATAGTAGTGAAGATAGTACAATCATTAACACAATCAAAGCTATGGTTTGCAAGCCAATCCGTTGCATTATTTCCTTCTCAATATACATGGGTAATTTGGAGGGGAGCGTTAGTTGAGATCATGGGGAAGTGGGTTAGTGAGTACTGAGTAAGAGAGATACTATATTCAATTTCCAAATAATTTAGTTTCGTGAGATAAAAACTGGAAAGTGGTTGTGAACCGAAATAACCATTTTTAACTTCTCATGCAGGAGTTCCTACGTGGGGTTGATGGGAAATAGACATATAATAAAGGGTATTTTGGGCAAATGAAATTTGGAGTCTATTAGAGGGTTCTCGCTTTGTATATTACATAGATATATAAACAGCGTAAGTCGGTGGTAAATCCCCTTTTTATATTTTGCATGCAGAAGCGAAGAGAGAAAGAAAGAGAAAGAAGAAAGAGAAAAAGAGAAAGAGAGAGATTGAAGGTTTTAAAGAGAGATTGAAGGTTTTAGAGAGAGAAGATGGCGATGACTGTGAGCAGAGGAAGCGAACTCTACAACTTGCGTTCTAGAGTTGTGTGCTTCAAACCTGAAACTGATCTCAAGCTCTTTCAACGCAAGAGATCCTCTCTGTAAAACCCTAATTTTTCCAGTTTTCAATTTTCTTTTTGTTATTTTGCTTGAGATTTCTGCAATTGCAAAAATTACTGGGCTGATACACCTCGAGTTATAGGTTTATGTTTGCTTCTGTTGCTTAGTGATTGTTACAATTTGAGTTTGACGACATAATATTCCTGTTTCTAGCTGCTGAGATCATAGAGAAAATTGCTAATTTTCTCACTCTTAATTTGCTCCACATCTCTGCAGTTGTATAATTTATGGTATGGGCACCTCGAGCTCTAGGTTGATGTGCTCAATTCTTTGGCAATTTCAAGTTATGATAGTCTAAAATTGTGTTTCTAATTTTCTATTCATAGTACGTATTTAGGTGGGGCTTGATTATTCTTTGGCAATTTCAAGTGTGTCTCCAAATCTGTTGGCTGTTAGTTTTTTGAGGTGCGTTGTCGATTTCTTAGCTTTTGATTCTTGGCTGTTCGTTGACAATTTGTTTTGATTTCGTTTGATGTTTTAAGCATCTCAATAGTGAATATGAAAGGACTGGGGAGCTATGTGCAGCAATGGAGAACAGAGGGGTAGGGCCGTAGGGGTGGAGGTAGGGTGGAGTGGAGAAACAGAGAAGGTGATGGGGGGGTACNCCCCCCCCCCCCCCCCCCCCCCCCCCCCCCCCCCCCCCCCCCCCCCCCCCCCCCCCCCCCCCCCCCCCCCCCCCCCCCAAGGGTAGTTTGGTCCTTTTGGTTAAAATTTTGGTGGTGTTTACTAAAATAGGGGTGGTATCTACTGAAATATGGGTGGTATCTTGATTTTTCAGCCAATCTTGGGGTCATATTGCATTTGTTTTCTCAATTGTGTCGTTTTTTAGGCTGTGTTTGGCACCAAAAGCTAGCTTTTGGCAGCTTT
>BSSO01003682.1:0-15976 GCA_030267885.1 Mesembryanthemum crystallinum | reverse complement strand
GTAGGTAAGGAGGAGAGAGAAAGTATTATGTTTTTTAAGGTTTATTTAAGTTAGGGTCATTTTAGGTATTTGTCCTACGTTTGGCAATTTTTTTGTCCTGCGTTTAGCGCGTTTGTTCTTATATCAAGCAATCTCCTAAACACAATATTCAGTAAAATAAAGGTATTAAACAAAAAGATAACTAACTGTATAAAGCTAAAATATTCCACAAATTTCTAACTCTTGCCAACATGATGAGCGGCATAGGCATGTCGCCCAACATGAGCCATCCGTGTCCGGCTTCATCCAAAAGTTAGCTGGAAAGCAGCACTACCCTTCTGGTGCAACAAACAGTCTAACTCTTCGATCTCAACCTGAGCTCGTACTCCTTTGGGACACCTTTGACATGTTGGCCATCACCTTAACAAATAACAACCTTTACACCTTTGTGATTTGCCCTAGCTTTCATAATTTCAAACTGTCACACCTTGATAATGTGACTCGACTACCAAATTTTTCCCACCAACCAATTCAGGCCCGCAGAATTTCCTTTCAGCGATAAATTGAATATATCTGCCTACACCCACAACAACTTGAAGCAGTATTCAATTGTGGACACCGAAAAAAAACACTAACCTGAGATTCAAGGTAATTATGCTATGTTAACATCATTCCCCTGAAACAAAATTGATACAACTCTTTTGCCCATCTTTCTTCAACATCTCATAAACCCAAATTAATTCAACAAAAACCTGACTATTTAACAAATTTCATAGGTACAGGACAAAAAGAAAACGAAGCGTCACAGAGTATTTGTCTTAATTGTCTACTGGAACCCTGATCATGACTAGTAACAAAGTAACCGAATTTCGAAAACCCAGTTGATCATCAAAGAAACCCAATTCATAATTCGCACAATTAGAACGAAAATCCCCAAATTCAGCGATTAAGAACAAAGAAACAGACAAATTAAGAAGAAGAAAAAAGAGGAAAATTAACCTGTTCTACTTCTGGTTTGAGTTTTTTGGAGATCAGAGAGTCAGAAGAAGGGGCAGGGGCGTCTAAATCGTCGAGTTCCATATCCATTGCCGTCGATTCTTCGCCGGAAAAACAATCGATCGCTTCTGTTTCCGATCAGTCTCGCCGGCAACACTCATGCAAATTGGGGTCAGTGAGGAGAGAGAGAGGAGAGAGAGAGGTGGGACCAAAAGGGAAAGACTTGAGGGAAAAGGAGAGAGAGAGAGAGAGAGAGAGAGAGAGAGAGAGAGCTAAGGTGAAGTTAGGGTCGTTTGCTGAAAGGGAAAGGGAGAGATTATCCAGTACGGTAAGGACTTTTGTAAGATCCACTGTTTCGAGAAATTCTTCGATGTACCAGTGACGTGGACCAATAGGATATTCTAGTGTAGTCGGTACAGTGAGGATTGTTGCATGTGATTTGGGCCTCGACTGATTTTCTTGTGTATGATTGACTTGGGGAAATATCACAAACTTGCCATCTAGCTAATAGGGTTACCCTACTTTTCTCTCATTTACATTTGAGGCCGTCTCTAACTCTCTATCGATTTTTGTGTCTTCTTGAGAAAAATGGTATTTATAAGCGTGTTATGGTAGGATATCTGGATAATTATTTCTTGAATAGGTCATGAACACCAAAACGTGTGTAAATTTGGATTAGAGTATGGATGAATAACACACGTACTATTGACATAAGATGTAGGGGCGCGTTGGTAACTAATCTTTATTTTCTTTTTATGGACCTCTCTATCTTGTTCGCTCTCACCTACTTCTTCTCCAACTATCATATCCCTATTTCCTCATCTATCTCCAATTAGTAGTCATTGGAATCAAAAGTCGGTAAGAGAATGATGTTGGAATTAGATTTGAATTTAACATTAGGATGTTACAGAAGATTTGGGGTGGGGGTGGGTGGGTTGATAGACTCTAGGGTGTGTGATTGCCTAGTGGCATTGCAGGTGGTTGTCGTCTCGATTAGGCTTTGGCTGGTGGTGTTCGAGTAGGACACAAAGAGGCAAGGTGTAGATTCGAGTTTATACTAAGGCGCTAGTTGTGCTATTGCTATAGCTACTATTATTACTAGTGTTATTGATATGCCGATGATGATGGGTTTGATGGATGAAATGAAGGTATAGATCATGAAGGTGAAATTGGTTGAAGCAAAAAGAGTTAGTGGGCAAGATTGTGGTGGCAGGACGAGAGAGTCTGGATTAGGGATGGCAACTCCACCCGCATTCAATGGATATCCGCTCCAACCGACCCGAATTAAATTGATATGAATTGGATATGGATGTAAGTGGGTCGGGTATGGATGATGATCAATCATCCATTTGTCCACCCGACGGATATCCATATCCATTTATTCACTTGAATTCCAACATATTTTTCTAAATCTAATATACACATCTTACTTTTGTTAAAACTTTGATAATAAATTACAATAATATCTTTATTAGGTGGTAGTATTAGTATGAAAAACAACAATTTAGGCGTTGCACCCTATTTATTATTAAAAGAAGAAGTAAGAAATTCTTTATTATATTTATTTTTTGATACACAACTTAATTTTATGGTTTCTTTACTTTATGGTCCACATATTTTCTCAAAAAATTGAAAAAAGTAATATATATATATGTATGTTATTGAGAGATTAGAGAATATTTGTCAAATATCCAGTCGATACCCAATTACCCGCTTCACCCAATGGATATGGATATGGATGGATCAATGGATGATTTGAATTTAAAAATATATGGATATGGATATGGATATGGCTCCACCCGATCCATATCCTACCCATTGCCATCCCTAGTCTGGATATTCAAGTTTATTTGTATAGTAGGATAGGAAAATCAAATTATAAGCTATATTCGATAATAGAGCACATTATTCTCAGATGTTGATGACTACTAGCAGTGATATAATAGTTTTGTAGATAATTATTAGTTTTTGCTTTGGTTTGAGTTTGAATGGTTAATTTGAGAGTGTAGTTGACCTAAACAAAGGGATCGATGCGTTTGGATTTACAATGGTGAACTATTATCGTAATAGTCCAACTCAACACCTTTGTAAGGTAAACCACTAAAACGGTAAAAGCCCTAATAGGCCTATAAAAAAGGGCTACTTTATCCTTAAAAATAGAATGACTTGTTACATTAGTATGAAAAATGCATGTGTCACTTATAACACACGTATAGTTTACACAATCTCGCTGTGTGAAGCTTGGTAGGTTATAGTCTCCCCTACTTAAGAACGCAATATTCTTGTTGTACTTTGGTCAACCCTTAGTGCAACACCCCAAATCCCATATCGGAAAAATGTGTAGATCGTGAATGATTTATAAGTGGTTCCACCCTTCAACTTAAACAACCAGGCCTTCCCCTTCTGGGCTTAAGTGGCCCCTTCTATGGGTCCATTTGGGGACTTTCCAACTTTGTGGGTTGTGATGCGATGGTTGTTGGATTGGACTGTTACAATTGGTATCAGAGCAACTCTGCAATCGTGGGCTGGGCCAGATAATAGCTCAAGACGCAACGAGGACGTTGTGTTCTTAAGTGAGGGAGTTTGTAACACCCCAAAAGCTAAATATGGTGGGATTCCCATAATAGGGCCATGGAGGTTTAAAGTTGGAGGACAATGCGGTGCAGAGCTTACTTGTTGATTTGGAGGTTCAAAGCCTCATATGCACAAAGGGGAAGGAATTCGTCATTGACAGTAGTTATAATACCTTAAAAATCTCGAATAAGAATATCTCCAAGTAATTTGTCGATAACATATACTAGCAAGTTGCACATTTATTTTAATAAAGCGCATACCTAATAAACTAAATAGTTAAATGTGTCTGTCTTTCAAACATATTATGATGGTGACCTCTTGTGAAAATTTTCAGGTGAACATGTGAGTGAAAAATTAGAAATTAACATCTTGAAAAATTTCAATGTTGGTTTGTAAGGCTGATTCTCATCTCATGGAATAATTATTGGTTACACTTCTAGCATGTATTATATGATAAGGGTGTTGCAATTAATTTTGTTATTGTCGTACGGTTGCAACTAATCTTGCATCTTCTCTCTCACTTTTACCCCCTCTTTTTTTCCTTTCGTTGATTGATACTTCCTCTTTGGGTACACAAGGAATGTTTATAAACCCTTCAAATTGTACGACTTTTAATGCAATCATATATAGTCGCAATTTGACATAACTAGGCCGATTTTAAATATGAACACTGACAATTTAATGGAAAACTAAGTGAACGGGAATGACTTGTAATAACATTATCATAATCGATTACCAAATGCTTTGAGTCTTGTACTTAAACTATCACCCTATCAAAGAGTTATAAATAATTGTACAATTGTATGTTCATATTTCTTCCCTTTGCTAACCCTAGGTATAGAAAAAAGTTGGAGAAAGGCAGTCAACTTCGATGAAATGCATATTTTCCACATTTCTCTCTCTCCAATACTCAATCACTTTGTCTACCCCATCCTTTTGCCTCTATTTTTCCTAGTATGGCTCTCCTGAACCATAATCTGCTAGAACCAAGAGAAAAATTGGCTGCTAGTACTGTATCGTTGGGTAATGAAGCATACTCCCCCCCTTTCTCTCCATCCACTCATATCTAATGTTGTAGGATGTAATTATCTTACATTTCATATCATATCATTTTATGTATTTTAAAACCTATAATAAAGTTGGCACATAACATAACACGAGCATAACATGTTGAAGTAATATGAAATTTTCTAAATATTTTGTGTCTAGAATTATCTAAATCTAGATATCTCCTAATTCAAGATATTAAGATAGTTAATTTAGAAGTTTCTAGTCTACAACAATGTAGGGGGAAATTAACTAGTGAATCTAGAATTGTGTAAAGAAGTATCTTCTCTAGAAAATTGTGTATAGGAAAAATATCAAATATGTCTAGAATTCTCCATTGTAACTATAAATATGCTCGATGTAATGCAAATTAGAGAGAGGAATGGAAGAGTTGCCCAAATTAAACAACAATTCCTCCCATGTAGCTCACTACACTTCCGTAACCCAGGCCAAAAACCCATCATAACAAGACATTAGGTGTTTGACATCCCCAACACAAAAGTAAGAAGACCTCCTTTTGCGATAATAGTAGGAATGAAACAACTATCTGAAATCGGGCTGAGACTTTAGAGCCTCAAAGGCCCAATGTAAATAGTCTTAATGAGATGTTTTTATTAGACGATCTATTATAAGATTGCTTACACGTAAAAATGAAATTAGCTCTAAACATATTGACATGTAAATAACAAATACTACCCAACAAAGTAGAGCTAGTAAAATTTGATGTGACTTGATTACTTGATCTAATATCGACCACAAACAATGGGTTTTGAAAAATATATTTTCGACACAAAACTCAAAAAACA
Organism: Mesembryanthemum crystallinum; assembly: GCA_030267885.1. NCBI lineage: Eukaryota > Viridiplantae > Streptophyta > Magnoliopsida > Caryophyllales > Aizoaceae > Mesembryanthemum > Mesembryanthemum crystallinum. The sequence continues at coordinate 10,574 of BSSO01003682.1, read as the reverse complement.
AATATGCTACTCCATCCGTTTCACTAAAATCCTTACGTTTTGATTTTGCAAAGTCAAAATTTTTAAACTTTGACCATTAATATTTGAAAAAGTTATAATGATTTACATGGTAAAAATTATATTTTTGAATTCCTCTTAAAAAATACTTTTAAAATATCAAAATATTATAATTTTCTGAATTTATAGAAGTACAATTATTCGTGATCAGAGTGGTTGTCTTGAAAAACGTGCAAATTTAAAACGTAAGGATTTTAGTGAAATGGAAAGAGTAATTTAAAGCCAATCAATTTTGATATGCCTCGAGTTTAAAATTATCAGACCTAAAGTTGAGTTTAAAATATATTTTTGACCCAAAAAAAAAATAGAAAAATATCATGCAAAACCTTGAAACACAAATGAATTTGTTTATGAAGAGAGAGACCAAAATCACGTTAAAAGAAGGAAAAATTCCATTTTGGTGCCCTGACATTTGGTGTAATAATAAATTGGTACCCTGACATTTGACTAATTCCATTTTGAGACAATATACTTTTCCAAATCATTTCCCTCTCTATTTTCGATAATGCTTATCGTGAAAAAAAACCCTGTGTTCATTTATCTTCCTCTTTAGACTGAAAACTTGTGGCTGTTGAAGCTCAATTAGCTAAAATTCCCTCAATTTGGACCCTCGATTAGTTTAATATTTGAAGAATCGAATGAGATAAACTTGATACTTGAGTGAGAAAAGATTCAAAGTTAAGAAGAGATGTTTTTATTTACAATAACGGTCAATTTCGCGAATTTAGGTCGAGTCACTAAAATGAAATATTTTTTAAAATATCAGGTCACCAAAATGGATTTAGTCAAATATCAGGGCACCAATTTATTATTACATCAAATGTCAGGACATTAAAATGGAATTTTTCCTAAAAAAAAAAACGCCATTGCCAATAATTGGAGCTCAAATTTGTTTAAGGCGCCATCTTTTGGCGGGACATTTGCCGCCCATATCTTCCCGCCAAACACCCTTCATCGCCCATTCCCTTATAAACAGATCCACTGCCATCAAACCCTTCTCACACCCCCATTTCACCAAACACATCTCAGTCGCCCACCACCTGTTCGACAAAATTCCTCAAAAAAAAGAGCCAAAGAAAGAGAGAGGCGCCATGGTCGTCGCTCTTGGCCCAGGCAAGTTCTATGGTAGCAGCTTGCCCCGACCCCGATTCTACACCGATGTCAAGTTCAGTGACACTCGGGTCGACCCACCAGTTCCTGTCCTCGACCCGCTTCTCTCGTGGGCTGAGGAGGCGCATTGGTCCATGGGAGGGCTCAGCCACCAGCGCCTCCGTATGCAGGGCCGGATCGAGGGCAATGTCCAGAAGCTGAGAAAGGAGAAGGAGAAGATCTGGAGGAGGCAAACTCAAAGCCCGATACCCGAATCGAAGGAGAAATCGCTGAGAAATGGGGTTGGGAAGAGGGTGAGGGAGAATCGATTCGATTCGCCCCCACCAGCTCCGATCTCGAAGAAGAGGAGGTCGCGATCGATGTTGGTCGATGAGGAAGAAGATGAAGATGATGTGGATGAATCTGAGGAGGAGGAGAGAGAAAATGGTGGGGTGAGGAAGAGGAGGAGGTTGGTGAGGAAGTTAGGGGATGATTTTGAGCTTGTCGCCCCTGAGAAAGGGAAAAGTCATGCTGTGGTTCCAGTTACTCCAGAAACTATCGCTACGAGAACTCGAAGCAGGCGGTCCATGGTGGTGGAGGAAGAGGCGGATGAATTTGATGATGGCGCAAAGTCGATGTCCAAGAAGGCTAGGACTGAGAGTAAATCTGAGAAAGCTAATCAGAGAAAGGGATCTGTTTCTCCTAACGGTTCGGGTTCGTCTGGGAATGGGACTCCGAGCAGGAGTTCGCCGAGATTGAAGAAGAAATCGAGTTAGTTAGGAAATTAATTATGTATTGTCTGAATGTTATGTGGTTTTGAATGATGTTCATATGTGTTCTGATGTTAATTATGTAAGGCAGTAAGGATTTCAGTGTGTTGGTGGATATTTGGTTCTCCTCAGATGAGGATCTGAGAATGAATATGAATGAATACCGGGTTTTATCAAGTTGTTTATGGATTGATAGACATTGTTGCTAAATGATGTTGATACTGGCCTCTGTTGTTTTTGTTTCCGATTTTTTATGAGTTAGGTTCACCATAGCCCAAACAATAAATTAATATTACAAAGAAACCAACAGCCATAAACAGAAGCAATACGGGTTTATCACATCGGTACAGGATCACAAATGTGATAACTTTCTAATTTGTATCTCCAACAAAATGCTTACTTCCAGTTCAGGTATGGGCTTAAATTGGGTGTAAACAGATTCACTGAAGGCTCCACAGTAGAGTACAGCGCGGTAAATGAAGCGAAAATGTTGAAATCAATTAAGTATGTATGCCTGAAGTCTGAGGAAATGCACCTAAAAGCATCAGTTAAGTATACTGTGGGAATGAGATGTAGATAATCAGCATGAGGTTGACTGTAATCTGTGTTTTCTCATTGGCTCACTTCTCTGGAACTAGATATTGAGTTTTATGCTTTCTTTTTCACATTATGCAGTGGCTGTTATGTTGCGAAAATTCCACTTTCTGTACTATGACAAGAAACACAGAACATGGTTTATAAGTCACAAATGCAACATCCATTACAGGTGACTGGCAGGGATTATTATGAGATAGGCGGCTTAATGTGAAGACAACAAACACCAATGAATTTCCTTCGACCAGGGATTTCTTTGCCAATGAATCACTTCGGATTCATGATCTATGTATATTAACGGAGCAGAGTGAAATTACAAGTAACATGTGCAGGGTGTAAGGAAACATGAATATCTGAAACTGACTAGGTTTGTACCCATTATGCTGCAACCTCCCAAATCTCGTTGTCATCAAGATATCTATTCCTGCGTTGTTGCTAATATCTATAACCAATGGACACCAGAAATCCATCCTATCCCCCAATTTGTAGATTTCTCCCCCTGAGTGAAATGGAACCTCTTCACAATCCCTCTCATCTTCAGCTGTCACTGACATGTTGGTTATGTGATCCTAATCTTGCGCTGAGGTTGCTGTAACCGCTTTTAAAATCATTTTTGCAGTTTGGTATATATGGTCTATGGTCTCTATATTTCTCACCTTTCCTCACATTCACTCAATGGCTGAATTTTCTGTTTTCACCAAGTGTTGTGATTTGGCTACCCTATCATCATAATTGAACCCCATACAGGTAGACAATGAGTTAAAACTCAGTTGACAAATCTGGGTTGTTAAGATGGCTGAAATTCCCATGGGAATCTTCACAGTCTAAGTTGCTTCTGGCCATTATAGACCTCAGATGCAGTGATGAGATTCTGACCATCATTGTATTGATCAAAACAGAAAATATCTTTTACAGGCCTTAGAAGAATCAAGACAAGCAAATCAAAAGATGAGCAACTTTTTACAGCTAGAGGGTGATCATTTAACACTGCTTTCTGTTTATGCAGCTTGGAAAGCAAATACTTTTTCTCAGCCATGGCGCTATGGAAAATTTGTGCAGTCTCGATCATTGCAAAGGGCACACAAGATATCAGAAAACAACTCACTTCTCACATCTCAGTATCATTTGTCAAGTATAAGATGGATGTTGCGACTTGTGAGTGCTGGCAAGAATCTTACATGCTGCCAGGAAGGCTTCACAAGGTCAAGAGAACCCTGGTTGAGAATCAGGTTGTTTACATTCACCCTAGCAGACTAGCAGTCCATTGTTTCAGAGTCTCGTAAAAAACAACACTAAATTTGCAACAAAAAAACCACCAAAATATGATTTCTCCTAAGGCTAGTATCATCAGAGTTTATTTTACTCTATGTTACACATTTTCTGTGAACTATTAAAAAAAAAAAAAAGAAAATATTCCAAAGTAATGCATAATTTAAAATTAGGAACTGCCATCAGAAGTGATATTTCTGTACCGACTGCACATACCAGTCTATCATGTTTCTGATGCAAATACATTACAACAACTATCAGTTTTCTACTTTTGAAATGGTTAGCATTCAACCTCCAAAACCTAGCTTGCTAAACAAGAGATCATGCTTTCTTTACATAGGTCAGACTACTACAAAAAATGCCACCAGTCATTTGAACAGTACAGTCAATACAATATGTCAACACAGTCCCTCCCCTAAACATTGATCAAAATCAATTGGCCCTGATATATAGGAATTTTCTCAGATACAAGGGTCCTCTTCTTTTCCAGTTCCTTTACCATGTTTTCCACTTTGGCCAATTCATCAAGTAACTTCGTTTTTCTTTCTTCAGCTCGAATTTTACTCGTGTCGATCTCTGTCAGAGAATCTAACAAAATCCTGCTTTTGTGAACTGCCAACGCCTTTTCAACGAAAGGCACAAGCCAATCTACACTAAAACACATAAGTTGCAGGTCACACAATGTGGAGCTCATATACTCTGCTTGGCATTCTTCCAAAGACCTTCCTGAACTGCCTAGGAGAATCTGCACAACCATTGCTAGCGATTCTAAGGCATTGGTTCTTATGTCACCATTACGCACTGCTCTCCCTCCGATTATGTTGCCACGCTTTGCCCAAATCTTTTCCAAAGTTGAAACTAGATCGCATCGAATGTTTATGCCTTTGAATTTCACTCTCGAAGCATTTCTTCCAGAGGTCTGCACAAAAGCATGAAAACATTGAAGTAGGTCATTTTCAGCGTGAGAGCGAGGGAGAAAGTACAGCTGCTCATATCAAGCCCTAATTGATACCTGACTTAGGAAAGTACTGGAACCCCTAGAAATAGTGTCAGTGTGCATTTCTCCTAGGGTCTCTGCTGCCAGATCTAAGTAGAAGAAGTCAATAATGAATATTTATGTGTATTAGCATTAAAACTAGGAACCAGGAGTTAGAAATTGCAGAAAGTTGAATAAAGGCCCCATTTACTTAATCATGAATCGAATTACATTCTACATGAACTTGGTTCTGATAATTGTCCGTGGAAGTAGTGCAACGCTCAGCAGGAAGTAGAAGTGCAGATAGTGGAGTGGACAGAGGAATCTCTTTGATCTGTTTCCGAGTTCAAGCTCCAAAGAGCATTTGCCTATCAATTCGCTGAGCTATTAATCATGTTTATGTTAAACTTGTTCCCTACTAGCTAATTGACATAATGGCATTGTTTCAGAAGAAAAAAATAAAAATTTATGACATGTATACAGATAGAAATGGTGTTATTGTGCATCCCTCCAGGAGTCTCTGCTGCCATATATAAGAACGTTAACGAAGGTTCATTTACATGACATAAAACAAGGAACCAGTAAGCAAAAAGCTGAAAAAAGAAAAGGAAAGAACAAAGAGAAAAAGTTTCAAATAAACAACTCAAACATAGGATTACCGTCTTCACGAACTTGCTCCTGATAAGTAGCTTGACCCTCAGCACGAAGTGGAAGTGCAGATGATGGAATGGAGGGAGAATTCTCTGTGCTCTGCTTCGGAAATCAACCTCCATAGAGAATTTGTCTATCATCAAACAAAATATTATTTTGTTTAAATGTAAAATCTCTATTCCCCACTAACTAGTTAAGGTTATGTCATAGATGGAGTACTATAGAGGGTGGCTAAGCCCTGGCTATCTTCCCCTTCAAAACACAGCATAGTCAATCAAGTAAACACAAAAATAAAAAAAGATTAAGTCAATGAGTCAATGCCTATGTATTCACCTAGCCCCGAGGCATCCACGGTCCCTTGGTCATCTGTCACACTTTGCTCTTGTTCATTCATAAAGAGACATGATACTGTTTTGATTTTTTTTATTAGCTCCGAATCTCGCCTTCTCAAGCTCAGAAAATGTTTCTTCCATCTGATCTGCATATTCCCTTATCAAACAAACAAGTGACATTTCAACATCACATTCTCCCTACAAACTCCTTTAGCGATGTTGTTCATTTTACTTGTGCTCCTATCCATACTTAATAGCATCGTAATTGGATGACTTCATACATATATATCGGTAATTGTAGACTGTAAACACCAAAAATAACAATTGAGAACCCTTATGATGAAGCTATCAACATTGGGTGTCAACTACCAAATGTCTACCTCCACTAAAACAGGTCGGAAATCCATAGTCCTCACAACTGACGTAACAAAAAATTCTATTCTGAGAGCTGATTTATAAACCACAAAGCACTAGTATTTACTTGTATTCTATTATTTCTATATGCAATCAGACTAGACAATAGTGTATACTAACATGAACAGTGTGAATGTGTAGAAATCTGATTGTGCATTTGTGGCAATGAAATTAAACCTCTTTATTGCAACAATCACCAAGCTGTAATGAAAATTAGCAATCAGTAATCCAGATGTCGGTGCAGAAACTTCAAATAAAACAATAACATGAGCTTTAAGATTAGTTATGTAATTAATAACTACTTTGCTAAGCAAGCAAATAGAAGTGATTAGATAACATAATTAAATAAACAGGACTACCGCTCTAACACCAGAGTTAAAGTACAGCTACATGATAGATCTACAATCACATTTCATATTGACAATTTGAGTTTGTATAATTTCGTACACAAATAAGAGATGTTTTTCTATGTCAGTGTTTGTTTCTTGTTTAAAGTTTCCTCACCTCGCTTTTTGTAGTTATATAAGCACGTCAAGCAGCAGTTTGATCAAAAATTGTGTATCCCAAGCAGACCAGCCAGATCAAACTATAATTTGTACATGGCGCAAATGCGCAAGATGCAAGGAATAATGCGACCCTATTGCTTATCCAAATACAAACATATTGAACGGTTTTAAGTGAATGAGATCCTATTGCCTCACCAATACACCTTACAAAAAGCAAAATTGACTTCAACAATCACGTAATCAATTAACAAAAAATGTTTAAGGTTTTAACAACTTATTCGTGACATGTTGCCGCATCTTCCCAAATCCATTGTGGAGGAGGCCATATGGCCTCAGAAAACCCAGGGCAAGCCAAAATGAGCTTGAAGTTCTCACCTTCACCATATTTATACACACCAACTTCAAAATGCTCACTATCCTCAGCTGCTTGAAACAAATTGTCATCAGGGCTGTTTGTTCCAGAGTACTCAGGAAAGCAATCCTTACGGAAAACAACTCAGTTCCCTTGAACCGGAGGAAGATCCCGAGATTGAACAAGAAACAAGTATCAAAACTCACAAACAAAACCCTATCCCCAAGCTCGGAAGCTCATCCCACACACCCTCTCTCTCGAGTTCAGCACATAAACCTCGAATTCAGCCCGCTTCATGGTGTGATCCCTAACAACCAAGAACAATTTATCAGTGTTCGAGTCCCATAATAACCTCTTTTGCCTCTCACTAGACCCACGGAACGTTGGAACGGAAACAATAACCATGGTAGCCTCCATCCTTTTGTATTCGATCCCATAAAGTCTCCCAACACATTCGACCGCCACAACCATACCCTTCCGAATAACTATATCATCAAACTTATATACTTGGCCAGAACTTATTTTCGTGGGCTTACAATTACTCCTTAGACCCAAGCATAACACAATTCCAGTATCATGCAACACAGCAAGCTTAAATTGCTCAATGCTGCCAGTTCTAGAGGATCTCCGATAAGGGTTTGGCCACAAAAGCACTTTGTTGGCACTAAATTCCTTGGGCTTTCGCTCAAGCACGACACTGCCACTATCTCTGGACCTCAAATTAAACCCATTGCTAATCTTTTGGGAAGACAAATTAGGGAGATATTTGGGGAAATTTTTCGGAAGGGTTTTGATGGGGAGCCTAGTGAGGGGGTGGAAGAGGCGGATTTTGCCGGGTTTCGATTGCTCGACGGCGACCAACCAGGCGGTGGCAGAAGGACGGTGAGGTGGTAGCCGGAGAATATAAATGGCGGTGGAGACGAGCAATGAGTCGTGAAAGAAGGGTTTGAAGGTGGTGAAAAAAGAGGGACTGGAAGCGGAGGGGATGTTGTGGGGTAAGTGAGGAGAGAGAGTGAGTAAAGGAGGGGGAATTGAGGATCGCCATTTCTTGCAGACACATCGGAATGAATGGAGGTCGCCGGAGTTAGGGTTCAGGCGACCGGCGATTGATTTGAGGAGATTCCGAGGGAGATCTGACCATAACACTTGATTATTTTAATTTTTTATTTAAAATGTGATAGCAAGAGTTTTAAAAGAGAGAATGAGTGGGTTATTTTTTATGATAATTACTGGATAGTGGAGATAAAGTAGAGTTATTTTAATATTTATGAAAGATTCTTTTACGAAACACTACCTTTTATTACCCACTTTGTGAATAACTACTTTAAAAAAAAAAAATTGCGAATAACTACCTTTTATGCTAGATTTTGTTGTAAATGGATACCTTTAGTCCAATCCATGCCAAATTTTTAGTGCAATACCCAAAATACCCTTACCCCCTCTCACGTGATTCACTTACTCTTTATCTTTTTCTATACTCGTGAAAAGTACCTTTACACAATCCGGATAAAATAATATAAAGTTTTTAAACTGGGTGCAGAGTTAAAAAAAAAAAAAGCTGAGAATTTAAGTAAATTACATGAAATGGTGTAAGCCGTAAGGGTATTTTAGGGATTTTATTAAAAATTTGGCCTGAATTCGGCTAAAGGTATATTTCCGCAACAAAGTCTATCTTAAAAGGTAGTTGTTCGCAACTTTTTTTTTTAAAGGTAGTTGTTCGCAAAATGGACATAATAAAAGGTAGTGTTTCGCAAAAAATCCATTTATGAATGTTGAATAGTATAATGACCACCTAATAATGGGACAAGCATATGCAAACAATGGTCACCTAATAGTGGGACGGAGGCAGTATTAATTATAGCCTTATAGGGAAATTACACTTGGTTAAAAATCCAAATTTTCATAGGAAATCTATAATATATTAAAAGGGGGTGAAGCAAATATAGGACGCCACATCATCACACTAATTAATGCTATTTTCTTAAAAACAAAGAAAAAATAATACATGATTAAGAAGATTTAAACTCGTGACCAACAACAAATTATAATGAGACCATGACCATATCATCTATCTTTGTTATATGTTAAAATAAGTTACTATATGGGGTTGAAATCATGAGACATTTAATAACAAATCGATTTTTTTTTAAAAAATATCTTTTCATATTTGTAAATTGAAAGTCTTTTTGAGAGTTGCTAATAACAATAGTTTGTATATAATATACAAATAAATTGTAAAGTATCTATTTATGATTATAATATTATTTATCTATAAAACATTAAGGAAAAAAATATAAACATCATCTTAACAAATTAAAAGTAAAGTACCTAAAATAGAGAGAATTTAAAAATATCCAAAAAATAAAATATACGTATGAGAATGCATAAAAAGGTATATTTTTATTAAGAAAACATGAATAAAACAAAATACCTTACAAATACATGACAATTATGATATAATTATCACATTAAATTATTAGTTCTTAAATAGTATGAAAAGCTCAACTGGCCTATCATTTGGACAATTAAGATTATAATCAAATTCAAAATTTCTCTTCCAATTTAAAAGAAAAAAGGTAACTAAACATAGTGCATGAATGCAATTTTTGAATGTTTGTTTTTTCATTTTACTAATTATAAGTAAACATTACACTTTGGATACCTGAGGTTTGGCGTAATATTATTTTGGTTATCTAAGATTTGCATATTCCCAGTTTAGTTACATGTGATTGTCATTTTCGATACCCAATGTTTTGAAAACAATATCACTTTGGGTCTATACTTTAATTCTGTTAACTTAATTGTTTACCTTTTTATTAAGGGAACATAACAGTTATTCTACTTATGATATGTTAATTTCAACTAATTGAGTCTCACATATTACTATTCATTCAATTTAGTTAAACACCTAAAATTCAATTCATTTTAGTTCAGCAATTGCTTTTTTATTTATTTTTGATCAATTAGTAATAGAAAACTTTATTTAAAGTGAAGATTAAGAAGTGTATGTGACAGGTAATAGTTAACATTAGGAGTTGAAAGTGTGAACATAAATAACGTGGGTATCCAAAAAAAAAAAAAAAAAATTGTACACCAAACCTCAGGCACCTAAAGTGAATTTTTTTTCTAAAATGTCAAGTAGCTAAAATGAAAAAAAAAAGGAAACCTCAGGTACTCAAAGTGAAATTATCATAAAATTCTAAGTACCCTAATTGGGAATGTACAAAATTAAGGTACGCAAAAACATTACATAAAATCTCAGGTATCCAAGATGAAAATTTTCCTTATAAGGAAAAAAAACTTGAGGTAAGTTCATGTAAATAAAAAAGGTCTTATATAATTTATCAATTATATAATAAAACAAATATACTCCATCCGTCTCAAGAAGATCTTTACGTTAGACTTTTCATGGATTCCAATGCAACACGACCATGAATAACTGTGATTTTACATATGAAAAAATTATAAATTGTTGATATTATGAAAATATTAGTTAATATGAAATTAATAATATAAGTATTTTTACTTTGTAAATCTTACATATTCTTCCAAATTAATGGTTAA
>BSSO01003681.1:0-15976 GCA_030267885.1 Mesembryanthemum crystallinum | reverse complement strand
ATAATCAATGACCTGATCTTTACCAGCACCAGCTGCAATGTGAAGTACAGTATCATTTTCATCCTCGGTCTTGAGCTGTAGCCATAAATCATCTTCAATGTTGGCTGAAATTATGGCTTTGGTTTCCCCATCGACCAACATGTCGTACAACTTTTCTGTAATTTCTATGTAAGGAGTGGAAGAAGCCATTGTTAGTTCTTTCTTAAATTTTCCTTTTTTGGTTCTTTTTCCTTGATCATTTGTTGATTTAGATGTTTAATTTTGGTCAAAGTCATGTGTCCACACCAGTAGGTAGGACTTCAACTTGAACTAGAATTAGGACTTAATTAGTGGTAATAATGATGTACATTGAGGATGTCCTAATCTGTTAATTATTGGTTGTTCTAAAGTCTACCATTTTGCGTCTGAACGCTATAGCCATGTCCACATGAAGTATGAACTCAGCCCAGCTAACCACAGGAATGCATTATATGCTTCTTAAAGATAAAATATATATTCTGACGTTAGATTCTTTTGTAGGGTTGTTCATAAGTCAATACTCTGTCTTTTATACTCCAGAGTCCTGATTACTAAGTAACAACTTAGCACTTTCGCCACAGCATTAATATGAATATATATCGCAAAAGCTTGTATACTCAGAGTCACGGAAATGATTGGTACTCCTATTATTATAACTCAATAAGGAGATGCAATAGCTAGTATAAGGACTTTTGTTACAATAATAATCTGTTGGTGGTCAAGATAAAGATGACGGAAATAATTGGTACTCCTATTATTATAACTTAATAAGGAGATGCAATAGCTAGTATAAGGATTTTTGGTACAATAATAATCTGTTGGTGGTCAAGATGAAGATGGAGAACACAAAGTCTTGTCCAGTACCAAAATTTGTGGCTTGGGACATCTTGGTTGGAACCTACCCATACAAATGCTTCATTTATTTCCCACTCTGAATATGCTGGTTTTGCGGGTGTCCTAAGAAATGAGCATGGCAAAGGGATAACAAGTTTCACAAAGAAAATGAAAACACCAAGTGATTGCAATATGGCTAAGCTTATGAACATTAGAATGGGGCTTAAAATTGCAGTGGAAAAAAAAAAGTGGAAGTTAAATGTGGTAACAACCAAGTGATTGAGTTGCTCAAAGAGATTGTAGTACCAATATCTCCAACCTCACCAACTTCATAGGGATAGGCAATACATGGACTAGATCTATGAAGTTCTACAGTGAAGTTCTCTTATTTATTATCTTCAGTTGACATATAACAACGTCTCAACATATAGATTGAGATAGGTGCACAAATGTTAGTAAAATACACATACATAAATTGTAATCCCGTGACCAGTCATTTTTTGAATATCTACGTGACTTTCTACACTGGTTACGCAGTAAAAAGTAAACCTTTTTTTTTTTTTTTTTTTTTACTTTCCAAAATCATTTATTCAGCCTATGTGGGATTTGAAACCACCTCCTCTTTGTGATTGCACAATCGCTCTACCATCTGAGCTAATAGGCTTAATATGCATTCCTCAAATATCGGGTATATGTGGTAGGTTATCTTGTCTAGACATACACTTTCAAACCTTAAGACACATCACAACATGAAAAACTAAGATCACCTGAAGCATACTCTAGTATGATTAAACATGTACACTTAAGATTCAAGCCTGACTCATAAAACTGATTCATGGAAAGGAACAAGATAATAGTATCTGCTGTTTTGGCATCATAACAAAGATTATTTACACCAATTAGCAATTAGAAAGCATCCATGCCTGTCAAAATGATGTTATGTTTTCTTTATACTCACAGGGCACCAATTAATCAGGAGCGAATAAAATAAAATAAAAATGAAAAAAAAAAAAGTGAAGAGGAGCTATGAGGAGGAGAGAGATAATGCAGGAAGGAGGGAAAAGGAAAAGAAGCAGATGGCTGAATTTGTCAAAGGATCAAACTTTCTCAACCATGCAAACTCAAGCCTAAGATCAGTTAGCACACCTAACTACAATAATCTGACATCCTAAGACATGTACATTATCATACTGCAGGGAGAGGGGGAGACCTCAATAGTCAATATGTATTCACTATTCAGTATATCATTGCATTTCAAAAGGACATAACCTTCATAAAATGAAGAAGAATTATATGTGATCCAAAAGCAAACCAAATCATCCTAATCAGAGTACTGGGCACCTACCTTTTGGCTCTCTGTTGCCTCATAAGTAACAATAATAGAATATGACAACCACAAAGATCACGTGATCTCACTGAAATGCACATACCAATATATCACAACGAAAACCCAAACACATACCTGGAGTATGAGAGCACCTAGATCATCACTGCTGTTTTCTATATTGTCTTTCTTGAGGTCGTATCTCTAGGCAAGAAGGACAATCCTCAACCGGAGTCTGCAGCAATGGATTTCAAAAGCAACTATACAAGCCCAACCATGCGAGAGCAAGCAAAGGCAAGGGTGCTATGTAAGACTTTCTGCTTACGAGTTTTAAGAGTTTTATCCACTTGACAAAGACCAATACAGAGGAAAAAAATAGAAGCTGAATGACGCCAAACCAAGACACACTTCCCAACGCTACCAACTATGAATTCTCGATTAATCGTCTTCAGTGACTAGAACACACACAAGTAAAGGTAAACTAGAATAGTAGAATCACAGGCGGGATGGTATACAAAATGCAAACCTCAAAGCATGGAGCAATTGCTGATTAGATGGCTGAAGATCATATCACAAATAGTCCAACAGTGCCACAATTTGATTTTGGCCTTGAGAGAGTATGACATCCAAAGACTGCACAGTAGAAGAGACAATGTACTGAATCAGAGAGGAAAAGGACATAATCCATTAACCAAAATTTCAGTCACAGATATAAGAAAATAGACAGAATTGAATAACCAAGCCTCCAAAGGAAGAGGACAGCCGATGTATTATGATATACGATAGCATATACTAATCAATATTAACTTAAGTGCTAATAATCCAGATTAAGTATGTGCTTCCATAATCATAGGTCCCTTTATGTTAGCCAGGTGGATGTTCATACTTCATGTTTGCCTGTTCAGGGAATTTATCAAAAGAATCATTATTGGTGTGCTAGTCCATCAAACACTTGCCTAATCACAAACTTAAGAATCTCAATTAATAGGGCTAGAGATAGATGCTCTCCCTCCGTTGCGATTTGTAAAGACTCCTAGTATAACTGATTAAACTTTATAGTTGTTTGAGTACATCTACAATATCTAATCTAGACTGAGAATAAGCCAAAGAAAATTGACCAGATGTGCATATACCAGAAAATGCAGCGAAACGTGAACTCACAGTCACTGGCCAGTACAGGGATCAGTCTAGTTCCTAATAATTCTAATAAGCCTTGGGACAAAGGTAAAAGGGTGGTGAACTGTGCACACCTTGATGATGAGAAGGATCAGTCTAGTACAGGGAATAGTTTTGGTGGTTCTAATGGTGATTCTGTTCAGTGTGGTGAGAATAATGGTTCTTCTTTGATTACTCAAGATCAGTACCAGCAGCTAATGCCACTTCTGAGTCAACAGCAACTTAACAGTGGGGTTTCTCATGTTAATGCAGCTAGTTCCTCCGGTTTCTTGGCAGGTAAGAGTGTTTGTCTCTTGTCTAATTGCACTGACCTGAAATGGATCATAGATAGTGGTGCCACAGACCACATAACTCCTTACCATAACCTGTTCATTTCTTCTAAACCTGTCTTGCAGCCTAGCTTTATAACCTTACCTAATGGACAACAGGCACAAGTCAAACATATTGGGACTGTTGCTCTTAGCCCACAGATTGCTCTACATAATGTGTTACATGTACCTACTTTTCAATTTAATTTGCTATCTGTTCACAAACTCACAAAACAACTTTCATGCACCTTCTCATTTACTAATTCTCAATGCATTATTCAGGTGCCTTCAATGAGGCAGCCTCTGGTGCTTGGTAAAGAAAATGCTGGTCTATATTTTGTTCAAGAGCATGACAAGATCAGCTCTGCCTTGACTTCTCAGCATGGTTCTGCAGTACATTTTGTTCCTTCTTCTGTTTTTCTGTCTACTTCACACATTTGGCATTGTAGACTTGGTCACTTGCCTTTTGATAGGATGAAACACATTACTTCTATTCCTTGTTCTTACACTAGTGACATTTGTCAAGTGTGTCCTAAAGCTAGAATGCATAGGTTTTCTTTCCATCCTAGTTATATCAAAACTACTGCTATTTTTGAGATGTTGCACATTGATTGGTGGGGACCTTATGGTGATGCCACTTATAATGGATTCAAGTATTTCTTGACTATTGTTGATGATTTTTCTAGAGCAACATGGACTCATTTACTTGCCTCTAAGGGTGCTGCATTTGCTATTCTTGAGTCATTCGTTGCTTATATTGAGAATCAATTTCATGCCTCTGTCAAAGTAATTAGGTCTGATAATGGCATTGAATTTAGAGATAAGCATGCTCTTTCATTTTATTCTGCCAAAGGCATCATTCATCAGACCACATGCAATGACACACCACAACAAAATGGTGTTGTTGAAAGAAAACACCAACACTTGCTTGAAACTGCCAAGAGCCCTTTATTTTCAAGCCAATTTACCCGTTAAATATTGGGGGGAGTGCATATTGACAGCCTCCTACCTGATTAACAGATTTCCACTTAAAGCCACAAATGACAAAACCCCTTTTGAGCTTCTTCATAATCAGCCACCAACCTATGACCACTTGAGGGCTTTTGGTTGCCTTTGTTTTGTCTCTACCCTTAACACCACAGAACCAAATTTGCTTCCAGAGATGTCCCTTGTGTCTTTCTTGGCTATCCATTTGCTAAGAAGGCTTACAAACTTCTTAACCTTGAAAGCCAACAAATCGTTTACAGTAGAGATGTTATTTTCCATGAACAACACTTTCCATTTCACCATTTACCTCATCCTACCACTCCTTTTCCCATTCCTACACATGATATCTTTCTTCCTGGTACCACTACACCTACTACCACACCTACTGCTTCCTCTGATTCTTCTATTACCTCTATTTTTCTTCCACAAAATACTTCTTCTCCCTCTACTTCATCTCCTTCGAATTCACCCTCTGTGTCTTCTCTTCCACAAAATAATTCTTCTCCTTCTAATTCCACCACAGAATCCACTTCTACTTCTTCTCAACCTGTTACTGCAAAACCTAGGAGGTCCTCAAGGGCACATGTGCCCCCTGCGTACTTGCATGATTATGTATGTAATACTGCATCCAGCACCGACCAGCATGTCTTGCCTAAACTTTGGTGCAACCTAGTTCCTTTTTCTTCCATTCCTAAGCCACAGCAAGCTCATCTTATTCATGCCACTTCCTACATTGAGCTTACATCCTACAAAGCTGCTTCTACTGATCCAAATTGGGTTGCTGCAATGGATAAGGAGATTAGTGCTCTACAGGCTAATGATACCTGGGATCTAACTGACCTACCCCCTGGGAAGAAGGCTCTTGGTAATAAATGGGTTTATAAAGCTAAGTTGAAGTCAGATGGTAATTTGGAGAGATTGAAAGCTAGAGTAGTTATTCTTGGCAATCATCAAAAGTATGGTATTGACTATTTTGAGACTTTCTCAACAGTTATAAAGATGGCCACCATTAGAAGTATTATAGCTCTAGCAGCTTCTAGAAAGTGGAAGATTTATCAGCTTGACATTAACAATGCATTTTTACATGGTGATCTTGATGAGGATGTCTATATGAAGGTACCTCAAGGAATTCCCAATCCTGAAAACAAGGTTTGTAAGTTGAAAAAATCTTTGTATGGCCTCAAACAAGCTAGTAGACAATGGTTTAACAAGCTATCTGCCACGCTGATTCAGCAAGGGTACAAAGCATCTCAAAATGATTCGTGTTTGTTTCTAAAGTCCTCAGCTGGGCATTTGACCATTGTTGCTATCTATGTTGATGACATCATTGTTACTGGTTCAAATGTTGATGAGATTACTAGTTTAAAGTCCTTTTTGCACTCTGACTTCACTATAAAGGATTTGGGTATCTTGCACTATTTTTTAGGGCTTGAGGTCAGTTATGTTCCTGAGGAAATTATTTTGTCTCAAAGAAAATTTACTCTGGAGTTATTGGATTCTTCTGGTTTGCTTCATGATAGGGCTGTTTCTACTCCTCTACCTATGCACCTACAGCTTAGCTCCGATGAGGGTGCACTCTTATCTGATCCCACTCCTTATAGGGTGCTAATTGGGAAGTTGAACTTCCTCACACACACTAGGCCAGATCTTTCTTTTGCTGTTGAGACATTGAGTCAACACATGCAACAACCAAGACATCCTCACATGGAGGCCTTGAACCATTTACTCAGATATGTTAAGGGCACAGCTGGGCAGGGCATACTTCTTAGAGGGTCTTCACAGCTTAGTCTACATGCCTATTCAGACTCTGATTGGGGTGCTTGTCCTATGACAAGGAGGTCTGTCACAGGGTATGTTGTGTTGTTTGGTGGTTCACCAATTAGTTGGAAATCCAAAAAGCAATCTACTGTTGCAAAATCTTCTTCAGAGGCAGAATATAGAGCAATGCAACAGGCTGCTAGTGAACTCACTTGGTTGGTCAGGTTGTTGGAAGAGTTAGGGGTTGTTGATCTTAAGCCTGTCACCTTACATTGCGACAATCAATCTGCTTTGCATATAGCGAAAAATCCGGTGTTTCATGAACGAACGAAGCATATCGAGATAGATTGTCATTTCACTAGAGAAAAGGTGATGGAGGGGTTGATACAACTGAGTTATTTGCCCACTAAGTCCCAGCTCGCTGATGTATTAACTAAGATACTGCCTGGAGCTCAGTTTCAAACTCTTTTGTCCAAGCTGGGGATGACTTCAATACATCCTCCAGCTTGAGGGGGGGTGTTGGACACCTATCCTATCTCTCCTGTCTTTCTTTCTTTATGTTTTTGCCACATCACTTTGTACAGCTGGTTAGTTATAGCAAATTGGTTAGTGGGTTAGCTGTATATATGTAGTTAATAAAGAGATTAGAGCGGAACTTGTACAGAAAATTCAATACAACACAGAAACGGAGAATTCTCCCCAAAATCTTTCTCTCTCTACTCATCTTCTCTCTCTAGCTGGGTTTGAGTTTCTTCTTCATTGATTCAATCTTTTAGCAAATTTATCAGCCAGAGTTAATTATATCTCCAGTTCAATGGATAAATAGTCACCGATTGTTTTTGAAAATTTACTACTTGAATAATTCAATATTTCCTAATCAAAAACATCAAACCATACAATAAAGAATGTAAATTTTCTTACTGCACCGCGAGAAATCAATTGTAAACCTGCAAATGCTCCATAATTCTCGCAGAAAATATCAAACAGTCACCGACTAGCACAAGAAGAACAATTGACCGAGGCTAAGTGACATTGAAAGATAAATTGGCCAAAAATACTCAGTGATATCCCACATAATGAACAGAATCTATAGAAAAAGATGTTGCCAGTTAAGTTTGCAATTGCTCAGTGATATCCCACATAATGAAAATAACCTCGAAATCAAATTGAGAAGCTAAACAATAAGCTATTGTTGCAATTGCTGTTATAACAACATAAAATCTGAAACCCTAAGTTTGCACAATGTGAGAGAATTACCAAATAAAACTAACCTATTGTTGCTGTAATTTGAAATCAAATTGAGACGAAATCAAATCAAATCAAATCAAATTCAAATGGAATGGAGAAAAAAAAAAGGGATCTTGAAGAAAACCTCAAGTGGCCTCTTCGCCGGCATCTTTAGCCGATGCCACCGGAACCTCGCCGTCTTCTCGGTGGCGGGTTGCTCGTCGCAGTTCATCGTCGACGGCTGAGTGTTAAGAGTGAGGCGAAAAGTAAGAGAAGAAGAGTGTGAAACAGTGAACAACAACAGGGTGAGAGCGTTGAATTCTAGTATAGTACTCGTAATTGTTTTATTATTTTAATTTAATATATAGGGAGCCGCCGTGATTGGCTACCTTTCTACCGCGGTTTACGACTTTTACGTTAGCCTTTCTTGGTGTAGGGCACAAGAGTATAGGACTGTGAACGAGCAAAGTGGTATCGACTATTCATGTGCTTATACTCGCATCGTTTATACTAATTATACCAATGGTTTATTGCACGCAATGCTTGCATGATTAAAAAATTATTGAGGGCGAATTTGGTCAGCCTTGGACTGTTGTTTATAAGATCAATCTAGCGATCGGAGAAACCGACCGCCTCACTCCATTATGTAAGTTCTTTCCCTTCTTGTTATTACTACTACTTTCTGCTTGCGCATAAACCCGGGTAATTTTGAATAATGCTAGTTGCATAGCCGTTATGGATAAAATTTGTCCACCAATTATATTTTTTGCTCGACTGTCATGGAGATTTTGGCCTATAACAGCTATGGAACCAACATTATTACTCCTTAACTTGAGGGTTAAAGTAGAAGTCACATATCGTTTCCAACTCTCGCTCCTTAATAAATAACCATTAAAATGTTTAAAGTTTTTCTAGGACAGGGCTAGGGATTAGAATGAGTAGTACAGCTGGGGAAGAATAATCTGGGCATAGAGCATTTCTTCATCTTTTATTTGACAATTAAAACTTATCTAACTAGTCAACTAATAGTAGCTTTTCCTTGATTACATTTGCCATGGGACACGGAAATATACATCACAAATTCACAATGCATACTTGATTTGCCAGCCCTGGCCAAGCCAAGATGTAGCCAGGCTAGGCCATACATTAGCAGCTATTATATACTCCATCCGTTTTTAATTGAAGTTGACGCTTGGTTTTCCACAGCTCACATGTACAAAGCGTCAACTTCAATTGAGAATGGAGGCCAAGGAGTATATGCCAGCCAGCTAGCTAGTCACTACTCACTAGTGCTGCATCGAAGCAAATTTTTATTAATTAGGTAGTGTACGTAATTAATGACCAAAACGGCAATTAATTTAATTTGTAAATCAGGTAGTAGAGCAGCCATGAAGGCATTGATCACTTCTTGCTTGTATTTTCGACTGCCATCTTGATTGCTCCGAGAGATTCTTGCATGATTCTGAGAGATTGAATTGCGTTCTCAAGATGAGTAGCAAGAGGTCCAGCGATAGCGGCCATGGGGTTGGCGGTGATTTCATTCGTGGTTTCATCTTCAAAGGATTTCAGTTTCTGTCCAGGTTTCTGTTCATATGATTTGAATTGTTGGAGGAATTTTTCCATGACGTCGGTCACAAACACGGCTGCTAGCTTTTCAACATCACCTCTTGCAGCGACACGCTGACGACCATGGGAAGTCTGAGCCGAATTATTGAAGTGACGTCCTTTAGTGTCGTAATTCTTCTTTGTGGTCATCAATCTTGCGAGTTCATTCACCTCATATTTCAACATCTTTATCCAATCATTATCTTGATCGAAACCAGCACGTGTAAGCAAGTCGTTAGCTTCTTCGAGATTTTGTAGAGCAGCTCGGATGTCATTTTTATCAGCCAATTCTGCTGCTGCATTCATCATGTCTACAATTGCCAAACGTAGTTGTTCAAGCCGTATCTCCTCTCTCTCTTCGTCCTCTTTTCTATTATTACTGCGGCTAACGTCAACAAATATAGGAGAGGCCTCATATTCCTTCTCTCCTTCGCCAGGTACCCTGCAAATAATTTTTACAATTATTCAAATATTATATATAGTAATAATCAGGCAAAAAAATCCCGAAAACTGGCTATATTTTATGACGCTTTTGTAGGAAATTTTATGATAAATTTTTTCTTGAAAAAAACACGCACCCACATAAGTTAGTTCTGTCCTGAGGAGACCCTCAAACCATCCCTCTTGAGGTGTTTACAATAGAATAAAACACTTGAAATGACCAAAATCCCCCATAATAATAATAATAATAATAATAATAATAATAATAATTAATAATAATGATGATGTTTTTTTTTTTTTCCAAAAACCACGTTATATATCAATCCAAAAAATAGTATTTTTACCTTATATATCATTAATAACTTATTATAATTGATGGTAAATGTTTATGAACATTGGCTTTGCAAATTCAAATAAAAAATCTTTTTTTAAAAAAAAAATACGGAGTGAGTAATAAGTAAATGAATATAATTAATAATTAACAAAAAAAAATTAATAAGATTCTTTCAAGGCTTTATCATCATATTAAACCACCTACTTGTAGGAATAACTGATTTCCAGAACAGGGAAGCCGCACTGGGCATCAACTTTAGAGAGATCGACGTTCACCAAGACCCTACGTATCTCTTGATCGTAGAGATCACCAATTGAAACAGTTTCAGAATCGCCAGGTTTGTTGATTTTGTACTTGCTGGCATACACATTCTTAATAATGGTGGAATGTTCGAGTACTGGTGTTATATTCAGCTGGAGATCCTTCACGACCATGGTCAGAAGACCAGCCAAACATAACGAAAACGCAGTACCCAGAGTGCTGGATTCTTCGCCTTCAACATCTACAGTTGAGAATGTCCCTCCATCACTATTTACTGCGATTGTATTGAGAACCTGTTACACATAAAATCAGGGACACTTACAATAGTGACAGCTGCATTATTGCGATTGTATTGAGAACCTGTTACACATAAGATCAGAACCTCACTTGGGCTCTCGTGCCTCGACTACTTTTGCTGAGGGCTTGTGTAGACCCGTTGAAGATTTTAGTAAGTGAATGCAGTAAAAGAAGTTACTACGATCTATAATAAAAATAAATGGCATGGAAAGTGATAATGTGAACGTACATCAGTCGTGTAGTCAGTGCCAACACCAAATGTGTATACAGGCACTTTATCGACCTTCACATTGGCAGCATGTGTTCCTCTGCTTTCGTTACCATCAGACATAAGCATGATGGCAGCCACACGGCCATCAAAAACCTTACGATTGTCGAGAACTTGCAATGCCATTTTGAGGCCACTCTCCATGTTTGTTCCTCCATGAGGAGACAATGCGTTCACCTTATTTTCGATTTCGACTTGAGCACTTTTAGTCATCCGGCGCAAGGGGCACAACCTCTCTGCCTGATTACTATATGTGATGATTGATAAACGATGCATTGGGCTAAGTTTCTTGATTACATATTGCATCGCTTTTTTCAGTTGCTCCATCCTCCCATTGTTCTCCATGCTCCTGCTAATATCTAACACGGCAACAATATCCACACCCGGTCGTATGTTAGGGGACCCTGTTCCTTTCAGCTCCACCATCACATTCAATTTGCACGCCTCCATTGGTAAGTTCACCCTGCTGATGATATCCATTTTTGTTCTTCCCGCTATGAATCCTGTCTTATCTTCGTCAGAAATCAATGATGAATGTATATGTATGTATGCACACGTCACATATTGATGGATTGCAAATTAAACATGGACGTTAACTCAATTAACGAGCTTAAATCTATCCAAGTTCTATTTTCTACCCAAAAAGAAAAACTCAATTAACAAGTACTCCAGTATTTAACTAAATCAACATTCCATTAAAGTTCATTAGAACATGGAATTAGTACTAATAAATCAAGCGATGATTTTGAAAAATGAGCAGCAAATGCTGTATTTGAATTCTAATAAAATGACGGATATTATGAGAGTATGAGGCAAGCAAAAAGCTTAATGGAACAAACAGGTATATTGAGCGGTAAGTATAATAGATATACCTGAGATTGGCTGCTGGCTAGCGTCAATTGGTTCATCGTCGTTGAAGTCCATTTCCTCTTTTGCCAATAAGATAGTCACAAGCTTAGCCTATTGATTCGAGCTTGCAAGATCTCAATTTAGCTTACTATTACTTCTGCAGTTCGCATCAGCCCTCCGATTAATTAATATACTTATAAGGTGCAGCTAATTGAACTATGAATGCTACTATTCTTCAGGTACATCAAAGTCTACCTCGTCAACATAAATAAACTTGTAATGGATCTTTGATCTAGATCGCCATAATGACAACCTGTACTAATATAATCATTCTTATTAGTGTCGTGTCTCCCAAATGATTCCTTAATGATCCGTGTCCGTTGGCAAATGTCCACTAATAGCTCGTTTATTATCAAATAAAAGTTGAAAGAAATGCCCTGTAGCTAAGCTAGCTAGCCAGTTTCTTCTCCTCGAGTTATTTTAATTTACTCACTCCCTCTGTTTCATTTTTCTAAAATGAGTTTTTAACTGGAATTCTGTTGCTGTTTAACTGGCTATGTTTTTGGTGCTAAGCCTCCCTTATTAAGTCATACATGGCTATACATATAAGGAAACTTTCGAAGAAATATGGTGTGGATCGGATAAAGTTGTTATGATGAAAAATGGCCTAACGATGGTCCATTTTGAGTCAAGTGTTGGGAGGGATGAAGTGTTTACCACTGATTGTGAAGCCAAAGCCATCATCATTGTCTATATATCAGTCAGGACTGTATTGATGCTGATATTTTAGATGTTCCAATTTGGGCTCTGTTTGCAAAACTTGGATGTTAAAGATAGGAGCGCCGTCCATGGAGATAGGTAAAATATGTGAAGCTTTATCGGACACCCCATCATGTTGGACAAGAACACAAAAGGTAATACTGGGATTAACTATGTAAGAGCTCTTATAGAGGTCCCAATTGTTGGTAAAATCCCTAGTAAAGCCCATTGTTAGAATGTACTGGTATATGGGTATTTGGAAGCACACTATATGTGCTTTCTGTGAAGGCATTGCTAATGAGTAAAAAAATGTGTAGGAAGAGCTTCCAAAGAATTTTATGGCCCTACTGAAAATAATTTTTTTTTTTTTAGAATACCGCAAGGCACAGCGCTATTTTATACTCCCTTTTGTTTTTTTTATAAGTGTTGTTTTCGCTTTTCGAGGTCGAATTTTGACCATCAATATGAATCTAGCAAGTATTTTTTCATATTGTGAATCAAAGTAAAATTTTTACAATTCAACAGTCAAACTTGGACACGAAAATCTAAACGACATTTAAAAAAAACGGAGGGAGTAGTATATGACTCGATAATGAGTTGTATTTGCAATAATGATAACTGGTTGTATTTTGTCGATAAAAGGTAGTATTTGGGCAAAAAAAGGTATAATATACACGTTATAGATGACATGTATTCACAACGAAACTACTTAGTATAGATAATATGTTGTGTAAAAAAGTTGAGTTGCAATTGAAAATGGTAGTTTGGAAACTTTTAGAGAAAAGATTGTTACGTCCTAATATTTCGCTATTACGTTAAACAGTTTTGATTAAAAAAAATATGAGTGAAATGCTGATAAAACGAGTTTGAATAACGGTCTCATAAATTTCAAGTAGTATGGAATATGAATGCCTTTGTTGTAGTTTCAACTCAGAGGGCATGCATAAACAATATTTTTAGTGGGAGTTGGGATAAATAATTTAATTAATTACTCGATCCTCATAATACGCCTTCTAAATCTTAAATTGATGTCAATGTTTTTGACTTTCTTGTGTGAAAGTGAAAGATGCTTCAGCCGATGGATATGGGAGACGCTCCATCACCATCACATGCTCCCTGTTATCAATCGTACACATTCTTATGAATTGAATTCCGAAGTCTTTAATCATTGTTTAATAAATAAAAAAATATATATTTCTGTTTTTTTTTTTTTAAAGATTAATTCTGTGCTAACTGCTAGTGACGATTCCACAATCCATCTTTTTGGGTTCATCCTTTTTCTCATTCTCTCTCTTGAAATCAAAAAAAGCCTCTTCATTTGATTATATACCTCCAAATTTAACCAAAAAAATTGCCTTTTTTTACCCTTGGAAAATCAAAATTTCCCAATGAAACAAAACATAAACCCAAATCAAATTTTGCTCAAAAGAAATCTACTTATGGTAAAAATCACCAGTAAAATTAGCAAAAACAAAAAAAAAAAAAAGCTAAGGAAAAAAAACCCACATGCACTAGCTGCTTCTCTCTCTCTCCTAACAGACAAGAGTGACGAATATTGGAGGTGCGAGAGTGTGGTGGTGTGGGTGCAGCAACATTTGTGGGTTGGGTTTGTAATGAAATGAAATCAAAATTAATGGAGGATTTGATTTTGTTAACAGAATAACAAATCATTACAGTGAGAGAGAGAGTGAGGAATCAGAGTCAGTTTTGGGGGTGGAGGTAGACAGTGAATATCAAAATTAATGTGTTCTGGGGGAGATTTGGTGGCGTCGGAGTGGTGTGAGGTGGTAGTGGGGGGATCTGGCAAGGGAGGAGAGAGAGACAGAGTTATGGGGTGGGGGGAGAGAAAATTGGGTTTTGAGTTAGGGTTAAATTGGTTTTTTTACAATTAAATCAAAGGGTATTTTGGATATTTAAGTGTAGATTCAGATTTTTAATAAGTTAAAGCATTTTTGAATTTTTTCTGACTGCCACGTCATCATTATTTAGCCGGAAAATAGGGTTCATACCCTTCTTTGTCACATTTGAAAGGTTGGACCCTTATTTGTCACATTTGTGAAAGGTTGGACCCTTCAAATGGTGTTAATTCAAAAAAGAAATAACAGTGTATCGACTTTGAATATGTCATAATAATGATAAGGAAAAATTGTCGGAAATCCCCTATTATGTACTCCCTCCGTTCACTAATGAAGGTTACGCGACACTATTCATCTCCCCACTTTGCAGGGAGATAAAGTTACCAAGTACCCTTAAAAAAGATATTTGTGACACTTTATATATGAATGGTATGCAAGTGGATATTTTTGTCAAATTTGGGGATTTATTGTCCAAAAATATGAAGTGTAGCCTTGAGTAAAAAACGGCTTAAAAAGTCAAGCGTAACCTTCATTAGTGAACAGAGGTAGTACCATTTTTTGCCGGAAACCCTTCATTATAATTTTTGTGGTTAGCAACCCATTTATTGGTTCTTCCACCCTGAAAAGACTCTCAAACCACCCCTACCCTCATATTGTTGGCATTATAGTTTCAATTGAATTTCTAATTGTTTAACCTTCCTCCTCAATCACACATATTAGCCAACAAATTGCCTTTTTCAATCATTAATCGCTTCAATTGCACCTCCAAACCCAATATGTGAGGGCATTTTGGTCATTTTAACTTTTTTTGACCGAAAATGTCGTGGAAGGGCTGGTTTTGGAATCCCATCAGAACAGAAGTGTCATATCTTTCCACGATATTATCCGAGCCCCAAAAATTGAAGTGTCATATCTTTCCACGGTATTTCACAGGCACCTCTATAGGGGCATGGGAGGATCCCATGGCCGCAATCCGGGTCTCTAAGAGCTCCGGAAGGGCCTGGAATGATGACCCGAAATTAGGCCCCGATCGGAAAAAACACGAGTGTAAGGGCACTTAGGCCTCTCGAAACGGCGCACCCAGGTACGAGGGGGCCTCTTGAGTTCCTCCCGAGTGACCACGCAAGCCGGCGGGGAAAAACTAGACCGGGGCCTGGGAGGCCAAAAAGCGTGGGCTATAAGTGGGCAAAACGTCTCCCGGAGCCCAAAAAATTGAAGTGTCATATTTTTCGACGATATTGCACGGGCATCCCCATAAGGTCGTGGGAGGATCACATGGCTGGAATTCGGGTCCCTAAGAGCTCTAGAAGTGCCAAAAATGGTGACCCGAAAAAAGGCCCCGATAAGGGAAAACACGAGCATAAGGGCACTTAGGGCTCTCGGAACGGCGAACGGAGCCACAAGGGGGCCTCTTGGGTCCCCCTGAGTGACCACGCAAGTCAACGGGGAAAAACTAGACCGGGGTCCGGGAGGCCAAAAAGCGTGGGTTATAAGTGGGCAAAACGTCTCCAGGAGCCCAAAAAATTGAAGTGCCATATTTTTTGACGATATTGTACGGGCATCCCTATAGGGGCGTGGGAGGATCACATGACCGGAATTCGGGTTCCTAAGTGTAATACCCGTCTATTTTCTAAATTATAGAAAATGGTTTATTTATATTATGGTGAAATAATT
>BSSO01003680.1:0-15977 GCA_030267885.1 Mesembryanthemum crystallinum | reverse complement strand
GATGGCATAAAAAAAGTTAAAAGAACGGACTGCAATTACTATTGGGCCACAAAGCCCAATTTCATATCATCTCTGGTTGATTGAAGCGGGATGTACCCGCACACCGTACCCCGGTGGTACGGTATAAATTGTATAAAAGACAGTGGTCGATAAAAAAAAAATAATAATAAAATCCTATAATTAAGTAGTGTAATTAAGTAACCAACTCCGCGCCACTTGCCAGTGCTACTCTACTCAGAGTAGTGTAAAAGAACAATGGCACCCCACCCCCACTTGCATAAAGACCTTTCTCTCTCTCTCCTCTTCAGCATCCAAGAGAGAGGAGAGACACCAACGGGTGAAAATCACGATGATGTTGCTCATTTGGCATTTGGATCAGGATTTTGGTTTCTCTGACTGTAACGTCCCCACCTCCTTTTAACATATCATCAATTTTTCACGCTGTTTTCTTCGACTTATTTTGATTCGACTAATTTTATTTTAACTAAATTAAATTAAACTAAATAATAATTTGTAAAAAAAATAAAAATAAGTGGAGTTAATTGAACAAAATAATTTAAGAAGAAAAAAAATAAAAATTTTGTGTTGGTATTTCATTTTTGTTTGGGTTGTTGGAATGCTGAACATGTGCTGAGCTTCACTAGATTGCATTATACGAGACATGCTTCCTTAAAAGCCCCATAATATTACTACTCTACTACTACTATTTCTCATCTCGTCTCGTCTCGTCTCATCTCGTCATATGATTTTGACTCGTCAAATACCAACTTCATGGGGGATAGAGAATAATAATAATGGGAGGCCTCTTTAGCCCATACCACCTCTTTCTTTCTAATATGGTACTCTAGTATATAAGGACAAAAATTCTAAACTTTATTTTTCGGGTGTGTTTGGCAAAAATTAGCCACTTTATCAGCTCCTACTGCTT
The DNA here is from genome assembly GCA_030267885.1 of Mesembryanthemum crystallinum. Lineage (NCBI taxonomy): Eukaryota > Viridiplantae > Streptophyta > Magnoliopsida > Caryophyllales > Aizoaceae > Mesembryanthemum > Mesembryanthemum crystallinum. The sequence goes on along the minus strand of BSSO01003680.1, from coordinate 15,049 downwards.
TCAGCTATCAGCTAGTTTTTTATTCTCTCATCAAACAAACAGTTTATCTATTCCCTCCGTCCTACAATAACTTAGACATATTGACTTTACTTTGACCATTATTTTGTGAAAAATTATAAAGATTTATAAAGTAAATAATATAATTTTTAGATTCATCTTAATTAGTATTATCGAAATATGATTTTGTTTCAAGTTTTCAATTTATATAATTGTAATTATTAATTGGTCAAAGTGTTGTCTTGGAGACCGCACAAGTCAATATGTCTAAGTTATTGTGGGACGGAGGGAGTAATTATTTATACCTTTTAGCTCCCAATTTGAACTTTTTCACATAGTTTTGAGAAACTATTCTAACAAACTTCTCACAAAAACTACCTTATCAGCTAGTTTGTCACCACTTTACAACAATTTTAAACTATTTTCTTGAGCAGCTACTACTTTATTAAGCACCTTATCAGCTAATTTTGCAAACACATAGCCAAATCATCTTTCTACTTAAACTACTCATGATATGTGGTAAGATTCCCAATAGATTCCTAATTTCTTCACACTTTGTATTTTTCGATTGTTGGAGGGCTTGTTTCCAATTTTTTTTTCTTTTTACATATAGTCATAATTCAAAACAAACTTATTAAGAACCGTATGAACAGTGCTATGTAAGTGAAAAAGTAAGTTGTGGAACTAAATTGCGCTAATTGCAATAGGGAATTGATAAATAAACAGGGTTATAAATTTCCTTTTTAGGGATTGAGGTTGTGAACCGTGATTCCCCACCACCCCCAGGATGGGGGTTCAATACTTCTCACCAGCGGTTTTGGATCCTTGTGTCCTTCAATCTATCATTTCATTGTTATCATTCTCTATATAGTTTTGAATTTATGTTGCAAGTATGTTTCTATTGATTTTGTAGATTATTCTTTGAGTAACTTAAATTTTTTTTAATCAAAATCCATTTTCTAATCATTAACTCAACAATAAGAATGTCTAATCGGAAAATGATACTCCCTCCGTTCATTATTGAATGTGACACTCACTACTGGGCACAATATTTAATAAGAGAAGGAAACGACCACATTGCCCTTGGTTAACTAGTGGATGTAAAGGTGATAGTAACTTGTGATAGAGAAAAAGTTAAGGGTATTCTAATATTTTCAAGGGAATATTGCCAAAATTGGTAGTATAACTTTAATTTATGAATGTGAACGCAAAACGGAATGCATAACTTTCATTAATGAATGAATGGAGTATTAAGCATACGGCTCATCAACAAAGGACGACGGGCCATGCCTAGACTGTTACGCGGAGGAAGCAGCACGGCACAGCGTTATTCGAGGCCGACTGGCTATACCTCCTAGAGCCCAAGCTTAGCACGGCCGTGTCCATTCTTAATTACTCTACTAGTTTACTACAATTGACATATCTTAATAATTTTCACCATATACAAAGAGTAACAAGACCCAAGATATCAACTCGCGAGGTAAAAGTAAAAAACTTGTTGAAAATACCACTTTTCACAAGGGGGTATTGGCTCCTCACCCATCTTTCTTTGGACATCTTTCTTTTCCTCTTTCTGCCTGCTTTTTTCTCTTTCCTCTCTCTAATTTCCATTTTCCAGTGGTACTATTCTATCTTCCCAAGGTCTGCAACCTCATTTCCATTCCCACTTCTCCACACTGTCTCCTTCTTCTCCAGATTTCTCCATTTTCTCTCTCTTCTCAGCTCACTAAAAAAAAAAAAAAACACAGTTTCTACTCTCAGGTATATTTCCTCTCTAGAACTTTTTGGTTTGTTTTTGGGTTTAATAATCTTGTAACGGTCATAAATTTGGGTTATGCTTCACTTAATTTTGTGGGTTGTTCTTCTCTACAATTCTAGAGCTTTTCTGGGTTATTCTCTGAATGATGAAGGCTTAGCACTTTTGTCATTCAAAACCTCCATTGTTAAAGACCCAACTGGGTCTTTGAGCAACTGGAACTCTAGTGATGAAAACCCTTGTTCTTGGAATGGCATCACTTGTAAAGACAAGAAAGTTGTGTCTGTTAGCATTCCAAGGAAGAAACTTTCTGGGTTTCTCTCTTCTACCCTTTTCTCTCTCCCTACCCTTAGGCATGTTAACTTGAGGAGCAATAGCTTCTATGGTCCTTTGCCTTCTGGGCTCCTTCAAGCTCAAGGGCTTCAAAGTTTAGTCCTTTTTGGTAATCTCCTTTCTGGGTCTTTGCCAAATGACATTGGGAAGCTTCAATACCTTCAAAATTTAGATTTGTCTCAGAATTTGTTGAATGGGTCTTTGCCCTCTTCAATTGTTCAGTTTAAGAGGTTGAGAAGCCTTGATTTGAGGCAGAACAACTTCACTGGGCCTCTCCCAGATGGGTTTGGTAAGGGTTTGGTTTCTCTTCAGAAACTTGATGTTTCTTATAATAAGTTTAGTGGGTCAGTTCCTAGTGACTTGGGGAATTTGTCTAATTTGCAAGGAACTGTTGATTTGTCTCATAATTTGTTTAGTGGTCCTATACCAGCTAGCCTTGGGGATCTTCCTGAGAAGGTTTACATTGATCTTACTTACAACAATTTGAGTGGACCAATTCCACAAAATGGTGCCCTTATGAATAGAGGACCTACTGCTTTTATTGGTAATCCTGGTCTTTGTGGCCCTCCCCTGAAGAACCCATGTTCTTCGGATTCTTCGGCTAGCTCACCGACTTCGTATCCTTACCTTCCAAGTGACCATCAACCTCATGACAATGCCGGGAAGAACAAGGACAAAGGGCTTAGTAAAAGTTCTATAATAGCCATAGTAGTAAGCGATGTGGTTGGGATTTGCCTTATTGGGTGGTTGTTATCTTTCTGTTACACAAGGGTTTGTCCTTGTGGGAAGGATAAGGATGAAAAGGGAGGAAAAGAAAGGAAGGAGTGTTTTTGTTTTAGGAAAGATGAGTCCGAAACCTTCTCCGAAAATGTCGAGCAATATGATTTGGTGCCATTGGATTCACAAGTGGTATTCGATCTGGATGAACTTCTCAAAGCTTCGGCTTTTGTGTTAGGGAAGAGTGGGATTGGTATTGTGTACAAGGTGGTGCTCGAAGATGGACTCACCTTAGCTGTGAGAAGATTAGGTGAAGGGGGTTCGCAACGATTCAAAGAATTCCAAACAGAAGTTGAAGCTATTGGAAAGCTTAGGCACCCAAATATTGTCACTTTGAGGGCATATTACTGGTCTGTTGATGAGAAGCTGCTCATATATGATTATGTACCCAATGGAAGCCTTGCCACTGCCTTACATGGTAAGAATCATAAGTCCTGTTGCCTTTCTAGTTAATTTTCTTGCATGATTATTAGGGATGTTCTCTTCATGTTATTTTTTTTTATATATATCTATGTTGATTGTTGAGTTTTGTTTAATTTTTTTGATAATACTGATTTATGTTGATGGTTTTATTTTACTTATTCTACTAATTTTTGATGAACTTTGTTGAAATTTATGGGCTTTTTGTTGATTTTTACAAAAATAACTTGAGGAGGACATAGCCTTAATCGTTATCTTGTGATTTAATAAGTTCCTGTTCCATTGTCTGATCCCTTTTGCTTGTGATCACATCCATAGGGAAATCAGGAATGGTATCATTTACTCCTCTGCCATGGTCGGTCCGATTGAAAATTATGAAAGGGATTGCAAGAGGCTTACTTTACTTGCATGAATTCAGCCCCAAGAGATATGTCCATGGAGATTTAAACCCAAGCAACATACTCCTCGGACAAAACATGGAACCGAAAATCGCAGATTTTGGGCTCGGGCGCCTTGCCAATATTGCTGGGGCGTCTCCTACCCTACAATCAAACCGCATGACCTCCGAGAAATCCCAACAAAGGCAACCAAGCAATGCACCATCTGAAGTTGGTAGTGTCTCGGCTGCAAATGCAGTGACCTACTACCAAGCCCCAGAATCCCTAAAAGCCGTGAAACCCTCCCAAAAGTGGGACGTCTACTCATTCGGGGTGATCCTATTGGAAATGATCACGGGCAGATCGCCCCTAGTGCTTGTTGGCACCATGGAAATGGACCTTGTTCAGTGGATTCAACAATGCATTGAGGAGAAGAAGCCCCTAGCTGATATCCTGGACCCGGGTTTCAGTGAGGAAACAGACAAGGAGGATGAGATAATCGCGGTTTTGAAGATCGCTATGGCTTGCGTTCATACCAACCCTGAGAAGAGGCCATCTATGAGACATGTTTCGGATGTTTTGGACCGTTTATCCGACTCAAGTTCTTAAATGTTCTCAAAGGTGGAATCTTGGTTGCAATGGGGTTTCAATTCATCAATGCCGCGCCGAAATGTTAGGAAACAGAAAGTGAAAGGTTTTGTGGCAAAAGACATGATGCCCGTGAACTCATTCACTGTAAAAAAAGAGAACTTTGGGTTTCTTTCTTTTGTGGGTAGAAGAGGCTAAAAAGGTGAAGCTAGTGAGTGGATGGAAGAATATATGCTGTTTTTGAGAGTGTTAGAGTGTTTGTATCATAAGATGATTTGCCAGTAAATAAACGTTGAAACAAACTCTTCTCTTTGTCATTTTACTGGTTGTTACTTGTTGTGGAGTTGTGGTTCTTGTGAGTAGGAGATTTTGTCTCATCGTAATCTACTTTGTCAATGAACGGCTATTTTTATTCAATTTGTTTGTTTTTGTTTGTTCACTTGTAAAATTTTACCATCATCTATGTAGAGTTGAGGTGAAAAATAATTACTACTAGTAATTGAAAGATTCCTCTCATAAAACCACTAGATTCTAAGGTCTACTTTGTGAAGTATTTACAGCCTGTCTTATTCTTAGGATCACCTAGGCATAGATATGGATTACTAAATTCACCTAATTGTGCTAGGAGTTATTCACTTATTTGTTAAAGCAATTTCCATTTCCAAGTGCCATTTTATATCACTAGTTAAGGCTACCAACAAGTCTAGTTTTTGGGACCAACTTTACTAGGTAAAGGTTTGGGGCTAATATGAGTAAGTCGGATTAACCCGTCGACATCCATCTTTGTGACTCTTTTTTCTTTAAGAAAAGTGGACGAGTTCTCTTTTTGTTCTTTTACCCCTCTTTGACCGATGATTTACAACTTTCTAATTTTACGATTTATCAAAGGTTAATCAACACAAGTGACATTGTATTACAGAACCATAAAGGAAAAAACCTTTCAGTTTGACTATTTTTTGAGTTCGTAATTAGGCATAAAATCTGCGATAGAAAAGGATGACACACCGTAAAAGAACAGGTAATGTTATAGTAACACTTTGTCAACTTGGATTGCCCAACTCTCACCAAGAACACCTTCACTCTTCAGAGGATTAGCCAATTTCTTATCTGTAAACTAGAAAAGAACACTAATAAGCTCCCTTGTGTTTTGTATGCCAGCCATATTCCTCTACTGCCTATCTCATACATGTACTGGGAAAAAGGTCAAATACAATGATGAAAAACACAAAAAAAAAAAATAAAAATAAATAAATAAATAAATAAATAAAAATAAAAATAAATTGGTCTTTGTATGTGTTTAAAACATTTCTTGAAGGATATAATTAGGACTTTAGGAGATATCATAACTGTGCTAACAACTTACACCAAGTTGTCCACAATGATATGTAAAGAAATTCCGCTAATCAAGCCTGCCCAAAAGTGAGAAATTTTGACCTAAATAAAGGGATTTTGAGTGCCAAAGATTATATGTGTACATACAATTCTCAAGTTGGTCATCGCAGAAATTTTATAAAGTTGGTTAATGCTCCAAAAAAAAAAAAAAAAAAAAATGTAGACTTGTATAGTTGTATGTGACATATGTTTGGTTCATTTTGCTGGAAATTTTGTATCAAGGAGTGGACTTTAATTGCATAAATACATTTGCATGGTTAGGTTTTGCCTTGATCATTCCAAGATGATTTGGTCAAATAGTAAATAAGTTACAACTTGTATATCTGTCAAAGATATTTATATAAATTTATTCGTGTTTTACTTGAAGTTATGTGTGGAGAGGTGTCTCTTAACCATGATCAAGAAAGAAATTAAAGAAGTTTCTTTTTTAACACCAAAAATGAAAAAAAAAGGGGGTTATAACTTGGATCAGCATCTCATAGCTGGATTATCCTTCAATCTTCTGCTACCACTTGTCACCACATCCAAATCACATTTGTAGAAAGTTATAATTTTTTCAATAATTTAAGAAAATTTAGTTATTAATTAGACTAATCTCTGTGTCTCCTAAGAGATGGACTTTTAAATCTGGCAAATATTGAGTAAATAAAAAATGGTACTAGGGGAAATAATGGTACTAAGTAAACATTGGTAATAGGTTAGATAAAAGTGATACTGGTATACAAGCAAATGATACTGATTAGAAAAAAAAATAGCACTAGGATAGAGAAATTTTCAAAAAGTCACAATCTAATGCCTAAACATATATACAAGGCCATGATACCCCAAAACCTCAATAAATCCACTTTAGAGAATTCATAACAAGATGTTAAAGAGCTCAATGTCGGTTTCCTTTTAAAGAATTATACTAGTAGTTCAATGACATCTGAACCATTTGTCATGCACACTTTTCACATAAATCAAGATATGTTTCAATAATTAAAAATATCGTCCCACAATTATGAGATTGAGGTTTGATCTCTATCGACTTCTGAAAAAAATGACCTTTTTATTCCTTATCAAGCTTGAAACGTACCCCCAATATTGAGATGACAAATTTGGGCAGTACTTCAAATTAGGCCCAACTCTTTTTCTACAAGACTTTGGGGTTTATAGGTACCAAGGCCATATTCTTACATAGTTAACCTCAAGGCATGTGGTCAAGCGGTAACCTCCTGAGTTGATAACCAGGAGGTCCCGTGTTCGACTCCCGCCTTGTGGCCACGGGGTCTTCCTGTGAGGGAAGAGTTTAACCTGGCCTCATCCTTCGGGGGAATGATATCCCGGGGCCCCGAGGGATTAGGCTGGGCCGAAGGCCCAGGACACCTCCTGCGACAGCAAAAAAAAAAAAAAAAAAAAAAAAATATATTCTTACATAGTTACATGGTAGTGTAAAATAAAAAGAGAAGAAAAGAAAAGAGTAATTAACTATAACTTCAAGAATACAACTTCCTCTCACTAACTTCCATCACTTCCCCTCTCATCAGCTTGAGGAGGAGGAGCATTAGCCACTTTTCTCCCTCCTCTTCCTCCTCCACCACCACCACATTCAACATCCCTTGAAAAGCACCTCCGAAATCGTCGCCTGAGCCGCTCGAAACAGGATCCTCTGTACTTGATGCTCTCTAGGGGAGTCTCTTCTTTGCCAATCCAAAATCTACCCAAAAGACATGATATTACTGCAAGAACTGCCAAAACTGATATAACAGCAAAAAAAGGACCTATTGATCCTGATGATGATGAAGATGATGATGGGTTGTTGTTGTTGTTGTTGTTGTTATGCCATGCATTGTTTGGTACAGCTTGTGGAAATGGCACTTCTTGTTGCAATTGGGGTTGTTCTTGGTTGGGTAATATTGGTGTTGTTGTTGTTGCCATTTTTGTTGTTTTTGCTTAAGATTTATCAACATAATGTTTTTGCAATTTGCATGCATTTCAAGTAGTTTTGTATTGACTTATTTATAAGCTAAAGCAGATCTCAAATGGGTCAATTTTATAACATAAAGTGGTGAAGCAAACTTTGTGTAGTAATATGTAACACTTTTTCTCTTTTGATCAGGAGAGTGTAATACCACATGGGCATGCAAAAGAAATTAAAGCAACTACTATCTTTATCCAGATTTCCTTTGTTTTCTCTTTTACTGTTTTGGGCTATGCTTTTTGATACCAAAGGTTCATGAAAATATTCTTAGGAAATCTTCCAAATTTTATTATACCACTTGTATGGTATTTGACCGCAACAGAAGCATAATTAATTAGATACATAAGAAAAAAAAAAATCATACACTATATTAACGTGGAAAACCCCTAGTAATTGACTCTACCCCTCAAACACTCATCTTTGATGAAACTGCATAACTGCCTCACAAACCGAACCCCCACCGGGGCTTGGTGGTGCTCGGCTTTCTACCTCACTCCTCAGCGCACACTAAAATCCTTTCTCAATGCCTTTATTTATAGGTTACAAAAAATCCTAGTACAACTCAAATTAGGAAATTACTCATATTCCTAATTCTACACAAAATATGTCTCCTTCTATATTATAAAACTTCAACTGCTTGGGAAGTAAGTAAACTTCTTAAAACAATATCTTACACCAATAAGAAACCTACCATAACACAACTACTTGATGAGCAAGCAATAAAATCTACCAAAATAATATCTTAAAATTATCTTGCCAAATAATCTTCAAAAATATTCCTGCCAAAACCCGTTTTCAATCTATATTGAGGCGTGGACCCTAACAAATGTGTTGTTTTTAAGTTATGTAATTATATTCGTTCTATTGTTTATAACTTGTGTATCTTGTTGATTACAATTTTGTATTATGCCTATTTTCATGGCTAGCCAATTAATGAGAAGGGTAATCCAATTTACTGATCTGAAACTTATCATGGTATCATAACTAACCCTAAACCGAGTAACACTCTTGCGCAACCGTCTGATTATTAGAAGGCCTAACTTAAGGGGCTAATTTTTCCAAGTTAGGAGTATTACTTTTAGCAATTTAAGGGTGACATTTTACGGCTTGAGTTAATTTACAAAAACTCGCTTAGTTTTAAAAAGTCACCCCTAAGTCACTAAAAGTAGCCCACAAATTATGAAAAGTCACCATTAAATTGGTTCGTCTACCGGTTAGACGGTTATACGAAAGAATTTACGGAAAAAGAAATTTCGATCACCTTAGGAGATGAAAATGTAGAGAATATTCTAGTTCTAGGCTTTAAACATTATGGTATACTCACAATGGAATTTGCCCCATGTGGTGAGCCTAGTAAATTGGTTGTTGATCACCTGGAAAAAAGGTAAGAAAAAGAAACGTTATGGACGTGTAAAGGAAAGCCTTTGTTTTCCTTAGCCATCACGGTTTCATTTTACTAATATTTTGGTTTTCTTAACTTGAACAACTTTAATTGTTAATAGCAGATTATTGGATCCTATAGTCAATCCAATTGATATGATTTATCCACAGTTGGTCATGCATCAGATTGCTTAACCCTCTTTCTCTCTCCTCTCTAATACGTGTACGTGTAAATTTACTGTTAAGTTAAGCAGTTTCGAAAAACTATGGACCTAAACCCAATTTGACATGCTAAAATATGCACAAAAATAGACCTACCTAAAAACCCCACCCGACTTGGTCGATAAAAAAAAAAAAAAACACTTTAAACCGGCAATTGAGATTAATCTACCTAAAACCGTCCCGACCAATCTGTTTGCCGAGTGAATTATTACCATTTAATGCGAATGGCTCAAATATCATATTGCTAATATCTTTTGTGATATTTTCTTTTGATTTGTTTCTATGTTGTGCTTGATTTTTTTTTTTATATTTTTTTTCCTTTTTGCGCATAAATCTTGTGGATCTTTTTCTATATTATGTTTAGAAATTGTTTGTATATATTTTCATATCTACATCTTATTCTTACGTATAAATAATAAACAAGTGTTGTTTACGTATTTCATATTTCGGTGTTTGATGAATGATGATGGTAGCAAAGATGAGGAAAGCTCTTTACTTATATATTGTCCTCTTAATTGTTCTTACAGGTATTATACATCAACTATTATGTTCTCTTCTTGCCAAGATTTTATCTTTATAATAATCGCTTTCAATTCCTATTAGTATGTAGATTTAAGAACATACATGTTTTTCATTAGATTCATATCAAAATTTCTTTTTGGCTGAAATTTGATACCTAATTTGTGCATTTGCTCAATTTTAATGCGAGTAGAACGGAACCATGGTAGGCTTTAAGCATAACGGGTTCATTATTCGAGCAATTCGACTAATTTGTTTTAAAAATACGTTGGAACCATAGTAGCATGAAAGTAATATAACCATTAAAATCTCGGGTTCCAGCCTTGCCTGTCCCCACCCTCAATTTTTATGTCAAGTTCCACCATTGGGTATATACCGACCTGGTAAACAGATCGGTTTTCGGGTCGGGTCAATTTCAGTTCAGATAACGTGACTGTTTTTCGGGCTTCACGGGTCGTCGGGTTTGGGTCAATTTTTATCAAGTCTAGGTACATGAATTCTCATCTTATTGTTCACAAACTATTAGGCTTTGTTCTCTTCATGTTATTTTTGTTGATATTTATTGTTGATTATTTATTTTTGTTTATTTTACTGATTTTTGTTGATTTTTACTGATTTTTGTTGATTCGTTAGATTCAGCAGAGAGTGAATTTGCTGTTTTTTGTTGATTTTTGCTGATTTTTGTTGATTTTTACTGATTTTTGTGGATTTTTGTTAATTTCTGAGAACAAAGCCTTACTCTCGCCCTCGCCCTCGCCCTCGCCCTTGCATATGTATAACGTATTACATGTAATCTATTATTAGTATGTAGCATATATGAATCAAGTTTATGTATGTCAATCAATCAATCCACACAAACTAACTAACATGAATTGTATATGGAAAATTATTATTATTATTATTATTTTTGGCATATATATAAAGAGGAGGCGAAGATGCATCATAAGATAATGGTGGAGGCAAATACTTGTATTGCGACATATCCATGGATAACACCCCAATGCTCTGGGGGTGAAGCTGATGCACCTTGCTGGGCAGAATGTGTGAAGAGACATGGAGAACAAGCACATGCCGATTGTGACCAGGAAATTTATCCACCACTTCTCTGGTGTCGCTGCTACTACCCTTGTTGATTATTGGATTATTATTTTTACATACTATAGAGTAAATAAATAACTATAGTACTTGAAATTAAATGGCAGTATAGGTATGTTATTTAACTACTTAGACATAGTATTAAATTTTTTAGAATGTTGTTGGTTCGAATTCGAACTTGCTTGTTACGATTCTATCTTGTTATTTCATGATGGTTATTATTTTTGATCAACTGTCTGATCATTAGACGAATCAATTCAGAGGCTGTTTTTTTTCCAATTTAAGGATTACTTTTAGCAACTTAAGGGTTACATTTTACATCTTAGGCTATTTTCATAAAATTGCGCTTAAGTTGTAAAAAGTCACTCCAAGAGTTGTCAAGTCACCCCTTGTCCCCTTCCATGACTTCCCCTCTCATTAGCTTGAGGAGGAAGATGAGGAGCATTAGCCACTTTTCTCCCTCCTCTTCCTCCACCACCACCACCACATTCAACATCCCTTGAAAAACACCTTCGACACTGTCGCCGGAGCCGCTCGAAACAGGATCCTCTGTACTTGATGCACTCTCTAGGGGAGTCTCTTCTTTGCCAATCCAAAATCTACCCAAAAGACATGAAATTACTGCAAGAACAGCCAAAACAGATATAACAGCAAAGAAAGGACCTATTGATACTAATTCCTAATGATGATGATGATGGGTTGTTGTTGTTGTTATGCCATCATGCATTGCTTGGTACAGCTTGTGGGAATGGCACTTGTTGTTGCAATTGGGGTTGTTCTTGGTTGGTTAACATTGGTGTTGTTGCTCCCATTGTTGTTGTTTTGGCTTAAGATTTATCAAAAAAATTTGTATGCATTGAAGAAGTTTTGTGTTGACTTGTTTATAAGCTAATAGCAGATCTCAAATGGGTCAGTTTTATAACATAAAGTGGTGAAGCTTGCTTTATGTAGTGATAATATATGTAACATTTTTTCTCTTTTGATCAGGGGGTGTAATACCACATGGACATGCCAAAGAAATAAAAGGAACTACTATCTTTATCCAGATTTCCTTTGCATTCTCTTTTAATGTTTTGGGCTGCTTTTTGTTAGCAAAATATGCATAAAAATGGACCTAACTTGAAAACCCAAACTCGACCTTATCAATAAAAAATCATTAAACCAATGAAAACTAGCTTGATATCTTGAAAACACACAAAAAATTACTACACAAAAACACTTCAAACAGGCAATTGAGGTTAACCTACCCAAAACGGACTCGACCAACCCGTTTGCCAGGTCTACATTATCATTTATCACCATTAAATGCAAATGACCCAAATATGATCTTATCGTAAATCTTTTTTGATATTTTCTTTTGATTTGTTTCTATGTGTGTTTGATTTTCTTCCTTTTTGTGCATAAATCTTGTTGATCTTTTTCTATGTTTAGAAGTTGTTTGTATTTCCAAAACCACATATTATTATATATAAATAATAAGCAAGTGTTGTATGCCTATTTCATATTTTGGTGTTGGATGAATGATGATGGTAGCAAAGATGAGGAAAGCTCTTTATTTATATATTACCCTCTTAATTATTGTTACAGGTATTATACATCTAACTATATATTTTCTTCTTGCCAAGGTTTTATCATTTTGGCATTCAATTCCTATTTGTATAATAAGCATGAATGTAGATTTAATTAATTAAGAGCATGTTCATTAGATTTAGATCAAAATTCCTTTTGGACTGAAATTTGATATTCCCTCCGTTCTCTAAAGAAGGTGACGCTTGGTTTTCTGCAACTCACATATATGTGGGTTGCGGAAAACCAAGCGTCACCTGATTTGTATAACGGATGGAGTAGTATATTTGTGCATTTGCTCCATTTTAATAGTGCAAGTAGAACGGATCCATGGTAGGCTTTAAGCATAGCGGATCCATTATTATTCGAGCAAGGAACAATTAGTTTTGTATAATGTGTTTGTCAATATTGACATTAAAAACATGTTAGAATAATAGTAACATGAAAATTATTATAACCACTATATATAGGTAGGGTTCCACACCCTCAAATTTTTTTTTTTTTTCTTCTTCAAGTTCCGCCATTGGGTACATGTAGACCTGACAAGGTAAACAGGTCGGTTGAGTTCGGGTTAAGTGCTTTCGAGTTTGGTCAATCGGTTTAATTTTCGGGTCAGATGCTTTTCTGGTACGAGTCAGGTTCAGGTCGGATAAATTTTTGCCAAGTCTGAGTGCATGGATTCTCATATATTGTTGACAAACTATTACTCTCGCCCTCGCATATGTATAACGTATTACATACAATTTGTTATTAATTTAGCATATGAATCAAGTTTATGTCAATCCACATAAACTAATTAACATCAATTATACATACATGTAAAATGTTGTGTTTGGCATATATAGAGGAGGCGAAGATGATGCATAAGATCATAAAAGTGGAGGCGAATACTTGTATTGAGACATATCCATGGCTGACATCCCATTGTCATGAAAGTGAAGCGGATGCAACTTGTTGGGCGGAATGTATCAAGAGACATGGAGATCAAGCATTTGCCGACTGTGAAAAATTAGTTGACCCACCATTTCTTTGGTGTCGTTGCAATTACCCATGTTGATTTGTAAATTAAATAACTTGAAATAAAATGTTTTATTTTTTCCTAAGTTTATTCTTTGCGATTCTAGTAAGCTAATGTATATAATTACTTAGACAAGAATTTAAGAAATCTAGAATCTTGTAGGTTCGAATTTGATTGTCAGGTCATTATTTTTGTATGAGGTGGCCTCATACATGAGGCATAGTACCTTCAAGAACAAAAAGTGGTACCACCACTTTTCAGGTACCACTTTTTCTTCTTCAATGTACCAGGCCTCATACATGAGGCCGCCTCATACAAGTTTTTGTGATACTCTAGTTATCTCATGATTTTTTTATTATTTTTACTTTCCTGTTTGTTAGATTTCAGTATGTTTTCTCTTTTTTCTTTCTCCTTATTTGCTTTTGGCAGTGACTAAATATTAATGGAACTGAGTAATGATATCTCCATATATGGAACTCAACTTACACGAAATTTGAAATTTCACGACTACAATCTGATATGACTAATTAGTGCAATACGATGGATGGTTGTTAAAATGTAATATTTTTAGACAATGTTCTTACGACTTCTTCTTTTCCTATCTTATAATTTGCAGAACTAGTAAGTTATGCATACGTGTTTGAATCCTCTTAAAGCTTTATACAGACTTATACACTAAGTATTACAAATGTGATGCCACATATAAATTGCCTAATGAAACAACTCTATCATTTTCTCATTATATGGCCCATAATATTATCTTTCTACCATTTATTTACTCAACTATTTGTATAAAACCTAAATAATTCCTTATTACTACACATATTGATTGTTAGACTCGTATATACAAAATGTTAGCCCCAAATTTCTTTACTCGTCCATTTAGAAACACCAACAACGAAAACTACCCAAATCATCCACTTAACTATTTACCTCCTAAACTTCAAATGTTACTGTTCTCAATCAAGACCATCTACGTGTCACAACCAGTGGCTTCAACGAGTGCCTTGAACATAACAATTACAGTATAAAGTACAACTCAATGCAAGTCTCAACCATGATCGATTTTCAACTCAAAAGTGAATCAAAAACTCAGGATTGGACCCACATCTTGTGTCCCTCTTGCCATCCATAACCCAAACCCAGGGACATCCTTACTCAAGATGTCCAAATGGTGTTATTCAATATCGTTCAAGATCTCATAATCAAGAACAAAATAATACTCCCCCTGTTCTATAAACAAGGTGACGCTTGGTTTGTCACCTTTTTTAGAGAACGGATGGAGTAATACATTTTGATCACAAATTATGTCAAATACATCAGCTCCAATTGCATTAAATTCAGTATATTTGACTTGTTATAATACCCCATACTTTTATACATAATTTTCGAAAAATTATTCAATTTATTTTATTTATTGGTTCGATTGATTTATCATTTTTAATTTAAATTCTTAAAAGGAAGAACAATTGTTTTAGGTCCTGTTTGGGGTGGTTGCCAGTTTTCAATTTTTTTGAAAACTCAAAACCAGTTTTTGGAAACCCCTTTTTTTAGTTTTCTGTTTTCTGTTGTCAGTTTTGAAAATTAACCAGAAAACTGTAAGCACAAAAAAAAAAAAAAAAAAAAGAATAAAGGTTATACAAACCACT
>BSSO01003679.1:0-15979 GCA_030267885.1 Mesembryanthemum crystallinum | reverse complement strand
TTAGTATATATTTTTATATAATTATCCCGTGCATGGGCACGGGTACAGACTAGTTTGTAAAATGTAAAAATACTCTAATCAGTTAATAAAGAACAAATGGTGTAAGTCAGATGGTTATATCTTATTTGGATAAGGGAGGAAAAGGCCTTGGCCTACTAAACTTTCCTAGAAGAATCCACACAATACACCACAATGATTAAGAAAACATTAGACAATGACTTAAGAAAATGATTGAAATCTTGGTATCAAAAAACACTTGTTCCACAAAAAAAAAAAAAAAAAGGGCATATTCCCTCAAAAAGTAAAAAGAATAATGGCATTAGACATTAGCATACATAACAAAAACTTGTCTATTTTATGTTAATAGACTTTGGATAAAAATGAGGGCCTAAATAAACCCTGTTTTGATTTGATTACCTTGGGTTTTAACCACGGTATGGACCCCCGACAGCAGTGACTAATCCTTCCATCCCGAGAGCTCTACTTAAGGGTAAAGGGTTGACCAAGGATCTCTTTGCATTCGCAAGGGTTGGGAATCGAACTCCCGACCACTTGGTTAGACGAAGTGAGTTATCACGACCAACTTTGATTTGATTACCTTTTAAATGCCTAATCCAATGCTTGTTCCAAGTCATTGTGCTTTGCAAAATCAAAATTTTGCAGAGAAGACGTGTCAGAGTTGGGATAAGAGAGAGAAAAAAGAAAGAGAGATGGAAGGGACGAAGACCAGTAGAGCTTGTTTAAGCATCCTGATTCTCTCTCTAAGCGCCATTACTCTCACTAGCGCTAGCAGAGCATCTCTGCCTCTTCTCGATAGTACTAATCAGTTGATTTTCAGTACAAGATTTAATGAAATCTTTGATACTTCCAAGTATGGAAGATTTCAACTCTTCAATGGCCTCGCGCAAACTCCTCAAATGGGGTACCCTCTCTCTCTAACTTATTTCTCTTCAATATAGTGACTGCCCATATGTCAGATTGTGGTTCTTTTGATCCAAATTGGCGAATTTTTGAGTATGGTGTATCAATGAAGTTGTGGGTTCATCATGATTTTTGATGGGTCACAGGTCATATTGCTGATTTTGTGGTTTTGGTTATGGGATTGCAAGTCTCTGTTTTTGGGTTAAATTATGTTGACTTGATATCAATAATTGTCTGTTGGGTGCCTATCAACTCAATTTTGATTATCTGATTATGGACGTTTTAAGACTTACAGTTGTGATTTTTTGTGATGATGGGCAGATGGAATAGTTGGAATTTCTTTGCTTGTAATATAAATGAGACGGTCATCAAGGAGACAGGTACCTTTTCTTTACTTTTTATTATTGATTTTCCCAGAAAGACAATCTGGCCTGTGAAATCTTAGCATCAACATGTTTTTGACCAAATATTTGCTGGGTGAAGTTGCAGCTGCATAGTTTTTAGGAAAAATTTCATTTTGAATACTCGACGTTAGGCCTAATTGCAATTTGGGTACCTGCTTTTTCAATATTCTCATTTTGGGTACCTGGTATTTTAAAATTATTTCATTTTGGGTTATTTCACTAGCAGCGTTAAAAACTCCGTTAAAATGCTAATGTGTCATCAAACAAAATATTTTTAAAATTTTTTTAAAAATTACCAAAAAAAATTCAAAAGTTATGAAATGTTTTTTTTTAGTTATTTAGAATTTTCTACAACTTTTTGAGAATTTTTAAAATATTTTTTGATTGATGACACGTCAGTATGTTAACGGAGTTTTTAACGCCGTTAGCGAAATCACCCAAAATGAGACAGTTTTTAAAATTTCAGATACCCAAAATGATAATATTAAAAAGACAGGTACCCAAATTGCAATTAGGCCTAACGTCAGGTACCTAAAATGAAATTTTTCCTAGTTTTTACTAGCTAGTTGAGGTCATATGGGCTGAATTATTTTCTTTTGCTTACTAAGTACATACAAAAATCTCTCTGCCCAGAAACCTCAATAAGGAGAGGGTGTATTATTCAATCCATATTTCCGTTATGATTGCGGAATACTTTCTTTAGTTCGATGTTAGCTATGTTACTCAAGACTTTTCATTTCACCTCAAGTACGCATGTCGGATCGGATCCTTGACACTCTGAAATGGATATGGCCACTTGACACTTCATTTTAGGCCAAGAAATTGCAAAATCGTCCTTTGAAAAATGACAAGTCCCACACCTAAACACGTATCTGTGTCCAACACTCGTAGCCGAGTACGAGTAACATAAGATGTTAGAATACTCCTTTAGTTTTAAAAGGAAAAAAGGCCTGAAATTGTGGTATTACTTTCATGCTCTGGACACATTGACCTCTTTCCTGTTCAGCCTTTGATTTCACTAGGAGTTGAACTAGAGTAGGATGTGTGCAGGTTTGTGCAATTGGAGATATCATGGTTATACTGTTTTAAGATGTGAAGGGATAACATTCTTGTGTAGTGCCTATTCGATTGTTCTTGAAAGTGGCTCAAAAAATATTGTGTATGAAGATAATGTTTAGGGGGTTGGGGTGTGTGGAGGTAGTTTTTAACACTCTCGTCTTTTCTAAAGAGCATATTTTCCACCTGTTTCATGCACCTCTCACCAATTTCTTTCATTTAATGATACTCTATCTTCTGTTGCTTTATTTCTTGGTTGATATCCAAATACTAGCCTATTTGGATTATAGTAAAATTGTGATTTATTTTGGCACCAGAAGTTAGCAGCCTAAATTGGTCTTTGGTCTTTGGCTTGTTCCCTTATCTTGTTTCTATCTATACAATTGCAACCAAAATGTCATGTGTTGTGAAAATGCTCTGACTCAAGTACTGATGTTGTTACTTCTTTCTTGATTGTTACCCCACCTGATGTTTTTTATAACATATTTATTGGGGTTTACTTGGACATTCTGACATGACTTTTGCTCTTTCACATGGGCAGCTGATGCACTCGTCTCAACAGGGTTGGCTGATTTAGGTTACAACTATGTAAATATAGGTGAGCGTTATGCATTCGTCTCGGTCTGTTTCATATATAGGTTTTGCATACATAATGAGCACTCAGTTCAGTCTCCACATATCTGCACTATCTTTTACACATTCATTTTGTTTCTTTATGATTACATATCCAATGCTTTGATTGCAGATGATTGCTGGTCCCATGTATCACGAGACTTAAAGGTTAACTAGACTTCTATTCACAGTATTTCTGATGTTGACTATGAATTTGTTGGACAACATTAGAGCTTTGTACATTTGAAACTAATCTTCTTTTGTATAAGTTACATTTGTTCAGCAAGTATGCGCCTATTCTCTTGGATGCTTCTCATAGCTTTTTGTTCTTCATGCAGGGTCAGTTGGTACCTGATTCAAAGACATTCCCTTCAGGAATCAGAGCTCTTGCAGATTATGTTCATGCTAAGGGCCTCAAGCTTGGTATCTATTCTGATGCTGGGTACGATGAATATCATAGTTATGACCGTAAATTAAAGCTTAGAAAGTCTCACATGTAAATATGCACTTTCGTAAGTTGCAATTTAATCTGACAAAGTCTTGATATTGTCTTAGGGCTTTTACTTGTCAAGTGCGACCTGGATCATTGTTCCATGAGAAAGATGACGCACAGCTCTTTGCTTCTTGGGTCAGTTTCTAATTAAGTCTGATATGTTATGGTGGAACTTAAGTTGTGTACCTTTTGCTATATATGAATGCACCTTTTTCAAATGTTCCAGCAAATGTAGAAATCTTTTTTATGTATTCTGATTTCTAATGAAAGGGATTGGTACATTCATTCTACTATTGTGCAAAGTTAGAAGCTGGATACTGTCAGAAAATCGTATTTAAAGAGTAACAACCCATTAGCCAAAACATGACAGTATTCATGGATGTTTTGTCCCCAACCCCTTTTAACTTAAGTGATCCCTTCTCACCTGATGTAGCAGTAGCTCTAAGAAATAGGCTAAACTAAAATATTTTTCCCAATTGTTCTGTCAGCTTTGGAAATGGGCATATTGTATATTATAAGCTAGTCTTAGGACATTAAACCTTTATGCTAAGTAACTTTCAATAATGAAAGAGGGTGTTCCAGTAAACCAAGATATTTAGTTTTTAAAGTACAAGGGTACAATACTTGACATGGGCTATTGAGCTATCGGCTCAGTTATGGTCTTAGGCTCCTAGCTATACCATAATGTTTGTAGCTCACTCTACAATAATTCCAAAGGATCTTGTTAGATAGTAAAATGCTTCAATCTATTTATTTGTCAGTCACTTTTGTTTTTGTTTTTGTTTTTTTTTTTTTTTTTTTGACATGGGCTATTGAGCTATCGGCTCAGTTATGGTCTTAGGCTCTTAGCTATACCATAATGTTTGTAGCTCACTCCACAATGATTCCAAAGGATCTTATTAGAGAGTAAAATGCTTCAATCTATTAATTTGGCAGTCACTTTTGTTTTTGTTTTTTTTTGTTTTTTGTTTTTTGTTTTTTGTTTTTTTTTTTTCTTTTGTTTTTTATGTTAATAGCTTATGCTTATTGAGTTGCTTAAGTGAATGGTGGGTGGATGGGTAAGTTTTTCAGAGTTCCTTCATGATGCCTTACTTTGGCTTGCAGAAGCTTCTCTGTTAATCTTAACACGTCAGCATCAAGCCCAATATCATTGCTAAGTCTGTTAACAAACTTGAACTGCAAATGACTTCACCAACGTATATGCCTAGCAGTTGTTGTCAATCTTATAGTTCTGCCCCTATGGTGGCTTTTGATAAGTCATGCAAACAAGGATAGGCTATGTAGTGTGCCATGACCATGAACTTGCATTACATGCGAACGCGTACCATGTTCTTTAAATTTCCTAAGACTACTTAAAGTGAGATTTAAAATGGAATTTCTGAACATGGTGAACTTTGCCTATTTGTATGGATGTTATACTATACCTTTCATACCATAGGCTTGCCGCATTGTGTCATACTAAGCTTCCTGAAAATGTCCAATAATTAAAATTATTTGAAATAACATCCATGTGAATTTCCAAGTGCAATATATTATGTGTTAGATAGATGAACAGATATTTAACATGGTAAGTATTCCATAGGTACATTGTTGGTGTAACTGTTGGTGGTTAACTTTTGTAGACTTTTTATCTTGACTTGGCTCTCATTTGCTCGAAAAGCTGTTGTCTGAATAACTTCAAATTAGTACAAACGATGTCACAAGGTCAAACTAGTTTGATAAAGTTGGCTATCTTGCTCTAAACCTCTTTCTAACAAATTTGGTTGGTGATAAATGTACAACTTTTAAAATGGTTTCTTGCAAAGACAATTTATGAAATTTTTGACATTTGTGAAGTTGACTTTCCCTTTTCTTTGAATTCAATTTGATTGGTTGGTTATAAGAATGTAACTTTACAAGGGTTTCTTGAAGTGAATATCTATAAAGTTCTGAAGTTTGTTGATTTAGTATTTTGGCTTGTTTATGTTTATTCAGGGTGTGGACTATTTGAAGTATGACAACTGCTTCAATCTGGGCATCCCACCAAAAGAGAGGTTCGTTGTCATCACAATGTAGCTTTTGTACACATCTAGATGTCCTTGAGTAACTACATATGATTGTCTAATTGCAGATACCCTCCCATGCGTGATGCACTGAATGACACTCACCGTCCTNAATGGCTTCTAGTAAAAACTCCCCAAGTTCTCATATTGAATTTGAACAGGGGTGTCGATGACCCTGCTTTGTGGGCATGGAAGGTTGGGAATAGTTGGAGGACAACAGATGACATAAATGATACATGGGCGAGGTTAGCAACTGCATTGTTTCTCCTAATTACTCAAGTTTAGTCTATGTTTTGGACTGCGCATTTTTCTTCCTTCAATGCCCAAAGACAAATTTACTTCTTCTGCATACTGTGATTCATTAAATGAAGCAGCATTTGCAGATTCCAATTCGTTTCTCTATCAGTCCTCCTAAAGCATCAATTATTTGTCTTTTATTAACAAGTTCGTATCTCTGACCCCATAAAGCCATATTGTACAAATGAATCCTAACGGACAATATCTGGCTAAAGTTCTATTCCCATATGCTCATACTGTGGAAGTGAATCTTTCATGTCTCTTCATATGCTTGTACGTATGCATGTCTTTGCAGTAACTCAAGTTCTCAGCTTAACTCAGGCTCTCATCCTAACAAGTGTTTTCTATTTTCAATGTAAAGTATGACTACAATTGCCGATCTGAATAACAAGTGGGCAGCCTATGCAGGTCCTGGTGGATGGAATGGTAAGATTGATGATCTTGGTGATGTAGAAAAAGTGGAAGAGTTGTCATTTACTAACCTTTGTAATTTCATTTTAACCAGATCCAGATATGTTGGAAGTCGGCAATGGAGGGATGACTTACAACGAGTACCGTGCTCATTTTAGCATCTGGGCTTTGATGAAGGTGACGTACAACTAAGCTGCCCCCCCTCCCACCCCCAAAAAAAAAAAAAAAGAAAAAAAAAAATCCCGGCATCCTTCACTATTTCTCCGATGATTAACTTTTAAAATTCAGCCTGATCATCCCCTTTCTCCATTCTCACTGTACTCCAGAAAATCGATGTTCAAGCTGATTGGTTTGTCAACTTCTGGGTTATGCTTATGCCTCTATCACAGATATATTCTCAAATATGTAGACTTCACTACTTTTGCAATGCTTCTATATGAGCACTTGTTGAGCTCTCTAATTATCAAATTATCTGCATTCTGCATTATTTGTTCACAATCTTATAGGATGTATCCATGGTAACTTGACCCAATATGCATATTCATTGATTCCGTTCTTGATATTCATTTCTTTGAATATGCAGGCTCCTCTATTAATTGGCTGCGATGTACGAAACATGACTGCAGAAACAGTGGAAATTCTGAGCAACAAGGAAGTGATTGCTGTGAACCAAGGTTTTGTTACCCGACTCCTTGTATGTAGATTTTTCAGTTGTTATTGTTCAGGGGAACCGAGGATGGATTAATAGTACTGAATGTGAAATACAGGATACACTTGATGATTAGCCTAGCCAGCCAAGCTTAGTTCTTCATTTTAATTTTCTTTTCAACTCTAGATTCTCTTCATTCATTTTCAGGCAAGTAGAATGATATGTCAGTCTAAACTCTGCTCTTTGCAGATCCTCTTGGTGTCCAGGGAAGGAAGGTTCACGTTTCAGGAGCAGATGATTGTCAGCAGGTATTCCCTTCTCTCGGTATAGGTTTCCAGATGTTCATAATTTTTTTCCCCTTTCATGGCTTCCAAGTTTGAGGCTACTTGCCAAATAATGGAGGTTGCAGGAAGATTAGTAACTTTCAAACTTTCAGACTCTCAGAACTGTCCTATCATACTAGTGATTTTGAATTTTAGCTATCTACACATTGGGGAGTTGAGAATCAATTTTAGTTTATGACTTATCATATGAACAACTAGTTCAAAAAGCATCTCTTAGCTTTACAAGGCAGAAAATGTCTCAAATTTATTGGTTGTAAGGTGTTGTAATTGAATATTCGCTTCAGTTGCAAGTATTAACTAATGTTCGTCACTGAAAGCTGGTCTCTTCTGGTCTCATATTTCACTAAGTTGCATAAAAAGAATCACATTATTAGGCTGCAAAGAGAGCACAAAAATTAAGGCTTTCATCTGATATTGAATCTTAGTTTGATAATTCAGTGTCTCTTCCTTCCAGGTATGGGCAGGTCCTTTGTCTGGGAATCGAGTAGCTGTTGCTCTTTGGAATAGATGTTCGAATGCTACCACGATTACTGCTGGATGGAATGAACTGGGACTTCAATCTTCTATCAAAGTTTCTATCAGAGATTTGTGGCAGGTACCTTTCTTACGTTTATTCGTCTATGTAAGAATTTTCTCACAGGCCACAAACGTTCGACCACGTAAACTTGCTCACATTTAAGAGAAAATATACTGAAGAAATTCAGTTTTTTGACACTTTTAAACATTTGATTACCATAGACTAATGCTGCATTTCTGTCTGTGACAGCATGAGGAAGTTGCTCAAGATGCAGTAGCGTCTTTCAACGTTCAGGTTGAGGCACACGATTGTGAAATGTACATTTTTACCCCTCAAACGGAGGCGCATTCTTCCATATAAACATGTCGTGGATGTTTATTGCAAGCGTGAGAATCAGAGAGTTGTTTCCAAGTAATGTAAAATGTGCAATAATATATTGTATATGGTTGGGTGTTGGGGACTTGGTGTTGTCTGCTAGGTGAAAATGTAAAGTTTATAACGAATATCTGGTTCCGATTTTCTCATCACAAAATCACATTGTTTCACCTTTAAAATTAGAATTTAGCTGATGTACTGTACTTATTGTTATTGTGAAAACACTTAAATGATTAGGCTCTTTACACATAAGAGTATAAAAGTTGATAAAGATTAAAGGGAAAAGAGTATGACAAGATGGGATCTATACATTGTTCAAATCCAATACATTGATAAAGATTATAAGTATATTTGCTTGTTTATAAGTATAAAGATTATTCTGGAAGCAAGCATGGTTATTCATTTCTTCAAACTTCCCTTTCAAAAAGTTGTAGTTCAACAATTTTAAGGCATGTAAATTAGGAAATTGGAATTCCACCTTCACTTTGAGTATCGAATCCTAGCAAGTATTGTAGAATTTAAGTTTAAACTGGACAAATAAACAAGCAAATCGAACGCAAAAATCCCAGCAAACACAAAATTTGTGCTTCTGTGTTCTCTTTGCTTCTCTCGCTTGAACCCTTGTGCTAATGGGGTAATTTTAATGTTACTGTTTTTTTTTTTTTTTCTCTTTTTTTGAGTGTCACATATTTACAGCGAGTTATCCAGTTCTAGAAGTAATTAACCGGTTGTAGTTTACATTTCAAGGGCGCGAAAACAGTAAATACAACACCCCAAAAAAAAAGTGCAATTTTACCCCTATTTTTATTTTTACTCACTTAAGGGATTGAACCCACAAAGGTTGATTAATATAAATAAACTAAGGCGTGTTTGGTAAATACTCGGGCCTAAATTTGGTTTAAGCCTTTAATACCTGCGCCCAAATTGGCTTATTTTTACCCAAATTTGGCTTCAAACCCTACGTATGATTTGAATCTAGCAAAAACAAATTATACCGATGTCAGTGCCTCTTTTGGTTTCAGATGAGCAATCCTATGTTTAATTCTATTGATCATTCTCCTTTTTCTTTTCAATTTTGCTTTTCAATGTTAAATTGGTTGATGATTATCTATAATTAATGGTTCTTATTCGACTACTGCGTATGAATCAAATTCCTCCATTGAAGTTATCAACTTTGAGGCTTTGAGTTATTGATACATCAATCAGACTGAGATTAAGTTAAATCTCTTTCTTCTCCTTTTCCTTGCTTCAATTCATACTAGACAGTGACACGGGAAAAGGGGAGGGTATGGTGATTGTGCTCAACGAAGATGACGAGTACTGTATCAGACCAAGAGGGTGTTGTATTTAGCTCGGCCCTATTTTAATATTTATGATTGTGAAATAATACAATAATCATCTAATAGTTGGACAAACATGTGCAAACAATAGCCACGTAATAGTGAGACGGAATGAATAATTTTTTTTTTATTTTTTTTTTCACGTGAAGGTGTCCTTGCTAAGACCAGCTAAACGTTTGACACATTGATACTGCAATTACAGTCCGTTACATGCTACACTTTTTCTTGAGGAAATTAAGGGTTTTGGACCCCATCGATATTTAATATGGAGCTGATCTTAACCACAAAACAGAGAGGAAATTTGGAAAATTGGCAGTTGTGCTTTGGAACTCATATTTGGGTTACATGCAATGTCTGACCACTGTTCTAGGCTTTTTTTTTTAAGTTACTAGTCTACTTTTAGTTTTTCAACAAAGGAGAAAGAACGACTATTAAACCTAAAATTGTTAGCTCACTTCAATGTTTAGAAGAATCACTTATCGCTTATTTACTTACAAAAATATTTGACTAATCGATAAATAACTTGTTGCTTATACACCAGGTTATGGGTTCAAGTTTTTTGGAAAGCACCTACATATATTTATTCGTAGAATAATCAAGACCATACGATAGGAGGTGCTATCTAGCCACGCCCAAAGAAGAATGCCTCCGTACCAACACCAAAAATGTAAAAGTAGCACTCGTTATTTTAAAAAGATAAATGATTTTACTTGAAACCGTTTTTAGAATGACTATATAAATTTTTGCAAATGGAAAAGTATGTATCGCAAAAACCTCTCCAATACAACGTACAGTATTGCAGTGTAATCTCTACAATGGCCGCACAGGTCATACAAATTGGCAAACATTCCTCTTATGACTTTATTATGAGAAATATTTTAGAAATCAATCCGTCGCATATAATTTTGAAAAATAAAGGAAAAAGTTGACCCAAAGTTTAGGTGTGCAAGTTCTTTCATTTGGATCTTGGATAAGTCCAAATCCAAATCTAAATATTTCAATTTCGTAATATTCAGGCCCAAATCAAAACCGAATTTTATCTCATAAAACTCTATATAAGCAAGAAAGTAAGAAGATCAATCAAGGATGCTCATTCACCAAAACCTGCGTGAGGTGGTATGGTGTGAGAAAATTATCTCGGTGAAAAAATGCAAGGACACTCTCAGGAGGTCGATTGTCAATTCCGACACACGTCGAAAATAGATATATGACACGGTTCACATGATATCCATATATTCCATAAATTTATGCATTTCTGTGTATCTCCATATTCGATGAATTTATCATCGTTTACAGGTCTAAGAGATATGGTAATGATCAAGAAACAGGCAATAGATTTTGTCCCTTTTGGTTATGTGTGAGCTTTAGCCATTTCTCTCACGGCCTCAACCCGAAGTTCTACTGAACTGGGCTTCAAACTCACCTGAGGGCTGTACATGGCAGTCCATATAAATGAAAATTGCAACTTCAAATATTTAGGTCAATTACAATTTCAAAGGTCTATATGCTTTATAAATTCCAGGTTACATCTTAAGTTGGGGGTCACAATGGATCAAGTTTGAGTTTGTTGAGCTGAAGCATGTTAGAAAGAGGACTATATTCATTGTAAACCCATTGCCTTCACTATCATCAACATACCAGTATGACAGGAGTTCGAGCACAAATCTCAACTAGCATCAGCAGAACGCCACTATACATGGCTGTCACTATCTGCTCAATCTCAACGATAAAATTGACACCAGCGATCACTGGCACCTCCAATTTGACAAGCATTATTCTCGATCTAATTTCAGACCAATGTACTTGTACTTTTTCTCATCTACCCCTCTATTTTCTACAAAATCAATAGAGATTTCAAGTGAGCTGATTTGTATTCTGAAAATACATGTTAAAGAGTTTTATGGACATGCTCTTTAACTTATGTTGACTGAACTCAATGAATAGTAATACAAGAGAAAAAAAGAAGTTGCAAAGCTGAAGTGAACTAAACTAAAACTACATGAATAAGTTGACAAGAACATGCCCTAAATATGGACGGAAAAACCAGGAGGGGTAAAAATGGACCGCTAGATTCTTTAAGAGAGAAAAGGGCATGGGGAGAACAACACAAGATAGTATATTTGTTCTTTCATACCTTTATGGCAGAACTTTGAATGTCATCACCTCTTCAAATTGCCTTCTTATGCATCTTTGAAGTTCTTTTTCCACTTGCTCCTTTTACTGGATTTCAAAGACGCGGCAAGAGTGGGAAATTCCTTCTTATTGAGCCTTATCTCAGGTACTGCGGGCCGGCCTAAAGGAGGAAACTCCTTCTCATTTGCCAGCTCCAACGGCTGCACTGGGACCACCCTACATAGCCAAAAGCAGAGTAAGGGAATAAGAACATACTCCAAAATGCAAATGCAAAGAGCTTTCAAGGTTTGGAAGATCACATACACTTTTTCCTCACTCTTAGACAATTCTCGGTCTTCCTCTACTGTCACAGTTGGGTCATTATGCAACGAGTCCAGAATAACTGACACATCAGAGTCAGACTGTTTGCTTGGTTCTGACAATGATATAGATGTTGGTGACGAATATTTCACGCTCCCAAACTCAGCGCTATCCAATGATGCTGACATCTCATTGACCTGCTCATTCTTTGTGTAGTCAGATTGGTTAACCTGTATTGGTTCAGGCTTACTTCCAGAAAGAAGAGGGAACTCAATGCTATCCAATGATGCTGACATCTCATTGACCTGCTCATTCTTTGAGTACTCAGAATGGTTGACCTTAATCGGTTCAGGCTTACTTCCAGGAAGAAGAGGGAAGTCTTCTGCTGAGAAACTGAAAATGCAGCTGCTTCCACTGTAATCTGTGGAAGTTGCTTCTCTCTGTGCGCAAATCTGGGGTTCCACCATTTTCACCACCTCGTTTCCACTTTCCTCTTCTTTCTCATTTTCTTCCAACTCTGCATGTCGATGCACAAACCGCTCCTAGTTCCAAGCATGAGAAGCAAAATAAGTAATCTGGAGGATGGGGGTAAAATAAGGGGGGAGAAAAAAGAGAGAAGAAAAAGAAATGAATTACAAGATAAGGGAGGTATGGTCCAGTTCCTCGAGACTTCCCCTTTTCGTCCACACAAGACGGATTGGTTGGTGGAAGACTTCTCGGACTATCAACGGAAGAGGGTGAGCTTTCATCGACATTATAATACATATTCTGATCATACTGCACATTCTGATCATAATGCACATTCTCATCATACTGCACATTCTCATCATACTGCACATTCTGATCATAATGCACATTCTCATCATACTGCACATTCTGATCATACTGCACATTCTGACCCATTTCCATCCATCCGTTGTTCCAAACTTGAGGAGGCGGTGATCTATTGGGCTGTAGCGGGTATATCATACCATAATCATGAAACCAAAGACCATACTGAATTCCTCCAAGAAGATTATCACCGTCTCTGTTGGCAGAAGGATAGAAATCATAACTTCTAGCACCATATAGAGGAACAGGAACAAGGACATCTGCTCGCCTTCCTCTCCCACATCTCTCCAATGTATTGACGAAAAACTTTTCAAGTCCCTCCCTAATCTTAAACGGAGGTAACAGCAAAATGTCGCCCAACTTTTGGGTACCATAAGAGAGAGCACTTTTGATTCGATAAAAGTTACCTGTGGAGTATCATGATCAGCTAATTGTGTCAAACTACAGGACAAAAAGAAAAAACAGAAGAGTATCCGAAAATATAAAAGCTTTTGAGATTTAGTGGGTGTTGAGCATTGCAAACCTTTGCTAACACTGCGCCCTAGATTGTTGTCATCTCTAAGAGGATCCAAAATGTTTAGGAACTTTACAGGAAATGCAGGTCTTTGAGTTCCATGAACTCCCATAAAAGATGAGCATGCTTCTCTTGTGCTCCTCAGAAAAACATCCGTCAGCAGTACTTCATCAGAGTCAGGTGGTGGTTGTACTGTAAGGTCAAGGCATAAGAAAGATATTATCAGAATAAAGGTGCATCAAACTGCAGCAAAACTACAAGTACAAACTAGCACATACAGATTTTTTTTTTTTTTTTTTAAACAGGCAAGGAAGCCAGGCTCTTAGGCCCAATACATCAAGGCGGTGGCGCTAGCACATGTAGAATGGGAAAAAAAAAGTGCTTACCTTGTATATATGGAAGGGACGATATTAACACAAGACCATCTATCCCAATGCAAAACCTTTCCCAATCAAATCTGCTGTAGTATTCTAAGAATTTATACAAGACCTGCAAACAGCAGAAGTTCATAATACCACTTTGGATAATCAACGAACTTTTTTCAAGGAAGGAGAACGTACCGCTAAAGGACAATGTAGTGAAGAATGGTAATGATTGATAACATGTAAGACCAGAGTCTCCAAAGCGTATGTTGATATAAGACCATGGTATCCACCAAGGAGGCGGCTTTCATAATAGCACCATGCTTTGATTAGAATGACACTACGCTTGAAAAGATGATCTTTCCCAATAAATTGGTCAACCTGGTCAATAATCAGAGCATGTTTTATTCAGATACAATCTAAAAGCCTTCTTCTCAACAAAATGAAAATACCGATATCTGGACGGGAACAGTAGTACATTTGCTTTGCATTAACTATGTCTTAGCTCTAGATCAATTATACTAAAGCAATTATTCCCTCCGTTCAAATAATACTGACAGTTACTATTTTAGGCTGTAGGCAAAAATAGTCACTTAATAATCACCTACCATTTATAACCTCACTTGAGAATATTAAAACATTTGATGGAACTAAGGGCTTAGTTATTGAAGCAGATTAGGGAAGAGTAAGAAGTGAAGAGTAAGAAGTGTTATCTCGCTTAGCAAGCTGGAATGCCAAACATTACGGGGTCAACAACAGCAGATCTACAACAGATGTTTGAAGTTCTCTAGAACGTTGCATCCTGAATTCCGGATTCCCAATGGACCTTTATCCTAGAAATCAAGTTCTATACACAAGCATTTAGCTCAGCCTTAACAATTTTCTTCAGAAAGGCTAGAATTTCTACTGCTACAAACAAAAGGCTTCCTTCATAAAGAAAGAGCCATCAAGAATAGGTAACTAAATGTCTTCCAGTGGTACGAGCAGTCTCACAGATGAATCCGTAATGTAGCTCATGTTGACCAAGGGTATTTTGGCCAAAATGCAATAACCCTTTTAATTTGAGAGATTGTCATTATGTGCGTACTGGTTCAGCACAAAGGCATATCTCACATTGTTAAGTGATGATCAATAAAACTATAATCTAGAAGTTGATACTATGGCAATCCTGCTCAACAAACGTCTCTGGATATAAGAGCAGGTCAATATGCAAGGGAGCTTGGATAACGGGGTTAACTTAAACCTGCTCAAGAAAGTACAATGCACAAAGCCCAGCCGTTTGATTGAAGGATATGTCTACAGCAATATTACCCACAGTGCATTTTACAACTCTGACCTGCAACACAACAAGAGTTACATAAGTTGATTAGAAAGAAAAACATGAGATTTTGTCATAATGATGAGCAATAATTAAGAGAAACATAAGGAAGGCAATTTACATATATGGAAAATCTTAAAGCCTTCAGACAGTCTATAGCAAAGAACAATGATATACTGTCAGAACAACAAAAGTGAGCCATGGCACTAAAGAGATGTTCATTCAGCAAATAACTAGTGGGCACCAATTGCTTAATAAAGCAAGTTTTTACACACATACAAGAAAGTAAAGTGACCAGCTAAAGTTGAATTGGTCGTCAGTCTGTGACATAGATCCATTAGAAGTTGGTGCAATAAATTGGGAATTATTCCTAAGATCAATAATTTACAATCAATCCAACCATAACTCCAAGGTACTTTCCATAAATCGTTTCACTCCTATATTTCTTAAATATATCTGAGAGAATAAATCAATAAAACGAAGTTCACAAGTAAATACATGCTTTAAGATGCGCTACAGCTGTCACTATTCAAATACACTAGTATCAAGTATATGCACACACAGCAGTAACATCCACAAATATGTGCGTACATAACGACAAAATCTGACAGACTCAAGATACAAGCGCTTGGCACCACGACATAACCATTACACATCTTATCCGAACCAACATTTGGCATCTCACAACCAGTGAAGCTCATGACGCCTCTATGTGGTTCAGTCTCACTAGAAGTGTCAAGCAGGAGTATATCAAATTGATATATCTTCTTAATTTATATTAATCATAAAAAAGAAAGCATGTGTATACAGGAAGGTCGATAGGTTTCCTCGTGGACGT
Organism: Mesembryanthemum crystallinum; assembly: GCA_030267885.1. Taxonomy (NCBI): domain Eukaryota; kingdom Viridiplantae; phylum Streptophyta; class Magnoliopsida; order Caryophyllales; family Aizoaceae; genus Mesembryanthemum; species Mesembryanthemum crystallinum. The sequence continues at coordinate 222 of BSSO01003679.1, read as the reverse complement.
AAACTGAAGAACTTAAATTACAGAGTCTATGGCTGATTTATGGAAACATAGAAGAGAATTACACTTGAGGAACCAAAAACTTGCTTTGGAAAGGCAAAGAAAGAAATGAATAGATAATACAGCAGATATTTAAGCTTCAGTAAACAAGATCCCGTAGAGAGCCTAATGATACTTGAATTTCTTCCAACTATTTACATTTTCTCGTAGGAAACATGAGTTCAT
>BSSO01003678.1:0-15981 GCA_030267885.1 Mesembryanthemum crystallinum | reverse complement strand
ATCAACAAGTTGAAATCATGATAGGTTATGTTTTGGAAAGCTAATATGGATACCTTCGCAATTAGTTGTAGTTATAGCTCACAAACTGCTTGATAACTGAGAGTTGGAAAAACTAGTTTCAAGTTTCAAGCGATAGTTTTCATTTAAAAACTAGTTATTCTTGCTAAACAAAGCACAAGACTAGTACAATAGTACAATGAGGTCAGTTACACTATAGAATACAATTTTGATTGCAAAATTGTAATGACGAAATTTAACCTAAATTAGGCAATATTGAGTAATTATGATGGTGAAGGATGCAGTCACATGAGTAGCACATGCATAAATACCCTTTGCAGTTTGCACCCGTCACATGGCAATGATACCTGAGTCAATGATAATCTCAAATTCTCAATTTGAAAATTATAGTAATATATCCGGTACCTACCAATGTACGATCATATCATGCATTTATTTGTTTCATTCAATCATTTCTAACATTTTAATTGATTCACCTAATCAAATACACTCCAATTATATTTTAGATCCATGCTCCATTATAAAGGTGTCCTTGGTTATTAGGGACCTAGCTAAACATGATAACAATTAATTTTCCCATAATAACATCCAGTTGACTACTTGATCAAAATATAATAAGTACATTACTAATAAGACCATTTGATGTTTAATCACTTAATAAATTAAAACAAGCTTTTGTATTACTATAATTAATTAGGTTGTGAATTCCTTTTCAATAAATAAACAAAATATTCAAGATATTATGACAAATATAATGTTTTCGCCAATAATCAGTCAATTTGATTATTGTGTATCTCACGTAATAATATATGTACTAATGTACTGATACGCATATGACAAAAGAGAATAACTTTTACTGTCGTTTATGTGATTACCTAACAAAATATAAACGACAAAGTGATCGTTAAGAGTTGTTCAGGCAGTCTGATAAAGGTATAGCAAATCATTTGAGAGACGACAAAACTTGCTTTTAACAATTATTGATTCATCCATATCTCATATTACTCGACTAAAAAATCATTTAAGAGACGACAAAATAAAGTTTCTTTTTGACAATAATCGTTAAGAGTTGTTAATGTAATCTGATAAAGATATAACCAATAAACTAAATTTACCATTAAATTTTAATTTGCTGATATACGCAATTTGAATTTACTTAGGCCGCTGACAATTTACAACGCAAAATTTATTTAGTAATAAATGATGATGAATGATTTGTCACCTACTATCAATTATCTAGTAGTATTGGATTTATGGGTATTCAACTTAATTAAGGAATAACTCGATTAACAACAATATTTTAGGCAATCATTAATTCTAACACAAGCAATGCAAATTACAAGCTAATAACTTTGTTATCTCTAGTGTATAAATTATTGTCGATTATTAGTTACCTGAATTTGGTAAAATGTCTAGATGATCTATTGATGTATTTTGGATTCATTAATACTAACTCATAAAAGTACCTACTCGTTTATGGAAACTGAAGTGTTATTGTAACCAAGAAATACAATGATCCAGTATCGTAGTATATACTGTACAGTTCTACTGTGTAACTCACTCTAAAATAAGTGACAATTGTCTTTCTCATTAAGAGGAAACACCTCCTCCCTTTTGCAAATTTGTTATGTTTCTACATTTGTAACTTACTCTTACATTGATTACAAGAAACCCAAAAATGCTCACAAGTAGGCAAGTAGCAAGCATGCATGCAATGCAAGATCATGATCTACCTGGAGTATAAGTATAACACTAGAGAATGGTGAAGTATAACCCCCAATTTATTTGTTGTTGTTGTTGTTCAATTGTGAACTCAAAACTCGGGGCGGTTTCAAGTTCATCTAAAACAAACCCCTTTAGCTCTTTAATTATCCACCTAACTATTTGTCTCATATTCAACCACCCTTGGAAAATATACGTACATGGTCTCCTTTTTATCAGGAAATTTGTTTTTATTTCAGGTTGAAAATTAGGTTCTTTTTTTTTTCTTTTTGGAAGTGCGAGTGTGGTGAAGTGAAAAATGAATACGTAATATCATAACTTAATCAATATATTCATAGACTTAGAGTGTGTTCATTTTACATTATCGAATCCCATTTCAGGTCGTATACTTCAATTTAGGTTGTTTAGTTTAGTTTAATTCAGGTATACTCTCAAGCGAACTGAACACACCCTTATTGGATTAATTTTGATGTTATAATAGCGATTAGCTGTTTTGGTAGTATGAAATATCATGTATTGGATAAGATGTTATATATCTATCACTAATTACACACCTAGATATATTTCTAACATGATATATTATGCACATATAATAATCTGTCGTAAATAATTATCTCTTCAATAGTTAGTACATACTGTTTTAGCTCGAAAAGTGAATATATAATAAGTAGCCTTAGGGGAAATTCAAAATCTACAAAGTGATTAGTTAATGAGATACATTTCACACAATAGCTAGCTCTACACCAGCTAGATGTACAATTGCATTATTGTATGTCCATAGATTGGTTGATTAATTTAATCTGTAATGAATTAATTTGGTGACTATCTTAATTATGTTTTGTATGAGAAAATTGTTTACATATTAGTATTTGATATTTACTTTATGTAATGGTAAAAGTATAATTCTTTTTTGGACATCAAAAGTTATAATTTTAAACCGGTTTCATAAGAATATTAGGAATATAAACGAAATCAGGATTTTAAATCGATTTCTATCAAATTCTTGGTGCTTTCTTTGCCAAAATTGGGAAGCTGTGAAAAGAGAATTCTTTTGCATTATTGAACTCATATGTGAGTGTTTTGCTTTTTATTTTTTTAAAAGTTTTTTTAGCACGAGTGTTTTGCTAGCTATTGAGTAAAGCCTAAAAAAAATTTAAAATTGCTCTGGTACTATTTTCTTTATGAAAATTTATTTTGTATTATTGCATATATGTAAGTGATTTTGCTTTTTATTTTATATTTATTTTGAGCACGAGTGTTTTGCAAGTTTTTGAGTAAAGTATCAAAAAAAAAAAAATTCTTTGGTGTTAATATTGTATATATGTGAGTGTTTTTGCTTTTTATTTTTTTATTTTTGTTGAGCATTAGTGTTTTGCTAGTATACATATTTGAGTAAAGTTGGTACCTATCTGTTAAGATTCTATAAAAAGTTTCTTTTAAAAAGAGTAAAAACTATTTCCGATTGATCCCATTCTTTAGTTTTTACAGACATATACCATGGTCAATCCAGAATCAAATGTTATTTCTAGCTGAGTAATGCTATAGGTCATCACTGATGATAGGATTTTCTATCGCTACTTACTAATAAAATAAATTCTAAAAATATGGAATGAAATATGAGATATCAAAACAGGAAATCAGAGAGACATTTTATTGTCTCTACATGTGACCTATTGAATTATTGTTTCTAATTACCTATATAACAAAATTGATCGCTTATTGATCCTTTACACACTATTTAAAGGAAAAAATTCAAATTTTTTAGTTAATTCTAAATTTGAAATCACAAAAATACATTTCACATATAAAAAAATTACCAGGCAAGCATATTCGGTTTGATTTAGCTGAGAAATGATACTAAAAGAGTAAGTGTTATATGAACCCAATCTATTGTATGGACCAAACTCTAAAAGGATGACTCACACATTACAAAAAAAAAATGATTGACTCTCACCATTAGAGTTGAAAAGATGAGAGGAACCAATAAATAAATAAATAAATAAAAAGCTGTAAATATTGTAAAAGCTATAAAGGTGGAAGTAGAGTGGAAAGAGCTTGCCAAAGTAAGTTGGTACCAATAATTATTAATTTACAAGAGTAACTGGTAGAACTCTCATCCTATAAATAGGCACAACAGCTCCAGGGTTCAGCATCACATCAACTCAAACTTCATTCAACAAAAACAGATCAGAGTGAAATCCAAAGAAAGAGAAAGTAGAGAGAGAGAGAGAAAATGTGTGGGATGAAGACGGAGGCGAGGCCGGAATCCGAAACAACTACCAATGGCCATGGCCGTGGCCATGGACATGTCAATGGCAACGGCAATGGCAATGGCAATGGCAATGGTACTGCTGTTACCAGAAACGGTCATTGTAACGGTCACTCGTTGCCTAAGGATGATGTTGTCGTCAATCTTGACCGGTGAGGTTTTTTTTTTTTTTTTTTTTTTTTTCTATAAATATCTCTATTCGTTTCATGGTCTGCGATTAACATTTTTCCGGATTTAGTTCAAAATTGTTTGTGCCTAAGATGCCTACCACATAGGAGTATGTATATATCATGCTAATGTTTGAGTCATGTTTTCTATATCAGGTAAAATTTAGAAGACATATGATTCATGCATTTGAAAAGTTTAATTTTTTAAACTCTTTGTAATTAACAATCCATTTTATGCATGCATAGTTATTGACCGCGTTTCTTCCTACCTAAATTCATAGGAAAATCAATAAGATTTCAAGATAGAGAAAAATATTTGTTTTCACACAAAATTTCTATTTAATTTAGATTTTTTGCGGTCTTTAAATGAGTGCTCTAATTCTATTTGAAAAGAAAAAAATAATAATTTTTCTTGTGCTTAATATAGAAGCTATATATGAGACAGCTTCTCAATTATCTCTATCAATCATTTTCATATCCATATAGTTCTTTAACTAGAAGTTTTATTTTGATTACATGAATTGCATGTGTCATTCTTTTCCTCCTCCATTTTAGTAAATAAATCACAAATATAATCAAAAAAAAAAAAAAAAACTTGTAACAGTAAAATAACAAGTAGAAAAGAGAATAAATCAGGTGACTTATAATTTGTTAAGAAAATGGTTAACGCGTTACACCACAGGTGACTTTAATTAAGCAATACATGGGTAACTTATTTCCACAAAAAGGGTGATTTTACCTGGTGTATGCACACTGAGTTTGCCAAGTTTTTGCGATTAGCAAATTATAAAACACCAAAATCATGCACTAATATTTATCTTTTTTTTTTTTCTTTTTTTTTTTTTGTCTGTATAGTGGTGATCCGAAGATGTACTATTCATACTGGAAGGAGATGGACGACAAGTGCTCGGTGACAATAAAAGCATCGGAGCTGATGAGCTACTTCGCGGACCTTGACGCGGGTGGTTGTTTTTACCAGTTGCCGGAATTTGGCAACGCTGTGAGGCGGGTGCATGAGACGGTGGGGAACGCGGTGACAGAGGGGCGGCACATCATCGGAGGGACAGGATCGTCTCAGCTCTTCACCGTCGCCCTTCGCGCATTGGCGGCCACTGGCAACATGGGAGCAGCAGCTACCAATAATGGTGTTAAGGCTAAGAAGCAGATACCCGTTGTTTGTGCTAAGCCTTATTACTCGGTGAGTTTTTAGTAGTACTATAGCTACTTGTTGCATCTTGCATGTGCATGCAAATGTTTTGTTGGTGTTATTTGTACTTGTTAATTAATTAATTAATTAATTAATTGTGTGATGATCTTAATTAGTTCTTGACTATCTCTACATTAATCTCTAATTTTGAAATTATAACTTCTGATGACTCACAGGCGAAACAAAGAAGAATTAAATTTTCGTGATATATTCTAAGAATATGTTTGGCCTAATTTTTAGGATTTTGAATTTATTTTTTTTATTACAAATTTATTTTATATCCCCTCAATTGAATTTGAAATTATAAGTCCATTTTGGTTTTTTTAGAGATTAATGGAAGAGAATTAAGGAAGTAAAAGAGGAGGGGAAGCATAATAGGTTAGTACAATGAATTTATATGCAACAGGAGAAAGAGAAATCAAACTTGAGACCTAATATATTCAGGATTTCAATCTTGATATTGGATATCACGGGTATTCAAAGTCATATTAGTTTGTTTGAATGTGTCAAATGAGTAATGATAACAAGGAAATTAATTGGAGCAAGAACACAATGCTTATGTGAAGGCCTAGAACATGGAATTAAGGAATGACCGACTGGAGATCGTGTAACAAGCCGTGTCTGCTGCTGCCAGTCCTGCCACCTTTGCTACCCTTTATATTCTAGACAATTCCATGCATCATGTTTGGAATTTCTTCCTTCCTTTTCTCTCAAATTTTGTCTACTACCTAGCTAGCTAGAATTCTTCTATTCCACTCTGTTTATCCCCCTCCCCCCAATCATGAGTAGTATTACAAATGATTGGAGCGATGAAGTGGTCCTGCACTCGCATCCTTTTAAACAAGATTGAGGATCTGATACATGTAAATGGCGAAATTGCTATTACGTTATTCCTTCGTAGGCCGGCTCAGTATGAACAAACTAGTTTTCGTCCAAAAAATCAAGGTGAACCATACTGGAAAAGTAAATGCTAATTGAAGTTAGCTATGTACAATATATACCTTGTTAAACCCCCTAAGCACAAACATGCCTGGATATATATATATAATTATTAATGGAATATCAATAAGATCAACCAAAGTTAGAATTTAAGGAATCCAAATGGCCAAAGAAAAAAAGAATTAAATAGCACATGGAAATTTGGAAGCATGCTGTTCAATTGAACAACCATGGGCACATGGTCATGTGTATGTACATTGATGGTCCTCATGATCAGCCGGTCTACCCAACTGGGCCGGCCCAGCTTATTTCAAGCACACTCATCAAATTTAATTTAATTTATGGCTTTTTGTTTTTGGCATATAGCTCAACACATTATTATTATTTCTGAAATAAGTTATAGTCTGGTCCGCTTTCTCTGCCTCCAAATAATTAATTTCTATAAAAACTTTGTTTTTGATAAATAAAGATACTGTGTTTCAATTTTATGGATATGGTGATTTATGATGAGTTGCTCATCTTGAATGTTACTTCTAATTAACACTTTTGCAATTTGTGTGTGTGCGCGAGAGCGCCTATATGTGTACTCTAATTTTAATACCGTTTTGTACATGTTAATTGAACTTTTCTCCCCGCTTGACAGTGCTATGAAGAGGCAATAGAGGAGGAGCAATCGAACATTTATCAATGGCGCGGAGATGCCAACACCTTCAAGGGTGAAGGGCCATACATTGAAGTTGTAACCACCCCTAACAACCCTGATGGTACGTGTCGCAAGCCAGTGGTGAACCGCGAAGGAGGTCGGGTTATATGTGACCTTGCCTATTACTGGCCGCAGTACACACCCATCACTGAGAAGATGGACTATGACATTATGATCTTCACCTTGTCTAAGGCTACCGGCCATGCTGGTTCTCGTGTTGGGTGAGTTCAAATTAAATTGCTTCAAATCCGATCTTTAATTCTTTATACAACAAACATTATATTCGTGCATTTGTAACATTGTTTGTGTGCAACTAGTTTCTGCCAACCTTTTTAGCTAGAACATTTCAAACAAGAATTTTTTAATTCATCGATAGAAATTAAAAACTTACTCACCTAAGTTAATTGATTTTTGGTGGGTTCATTATTGTATAGGTGGGCAATTGTGAAGGACAAAGACGTAGCCTTAAACATGATTAAGCAGATGGCATTGATGACAATTGGGACTTGTCATGAAGGACAACTTCGAGCGACAAAGATACTGGATTTCGTTGCTGACAACTATGAGCAAGTCGCGAATGCTGAACCAACCATAGAAGGATTCTTCGAGTTTGGGCACCGTGTTCTAGCTGAGCGGTGGGAGAAGCTGAGAGCTGTTATGAAACACCATGAAGCTTTTGACCTGATAGTAGACTTCCCTTCACGGTATTGCAACTTCATGGGCAAGATCACTCCTCCCAATCCAGGTAACTCTTTACTTATATCTTGTACCTTTATTTTGTCGAAGCATATGATATGATATGATATGATAACCGATAAGAGGTAACAAGAATCTGTCATATACAAAAGTGAGACAAAAGCATTGTATTGCTGCAACCACATCTTTAAAACGATTTTCTAACATTCATAACATGAAACAAATACGCATAAATCATCATGAGAAAAATGTTTGTGTTTTAATTGATGTCTAGCTAATTTTGTAACTTGATTGATTTCTTACAATCTTGTGCTTGATCATTAGCTTATGCGTGGATGGAGTCTAAATCCGGTGAGGATGCAGAGAAGCTGATGGGTAAACTGAAGATCCGAACAAGGGGTGGAGAAAGGTTTGGAGTGTCTTCCAAGTTCCTAAGGGTTAGCATGCTGGACACAGATGAAACCTTTAACCTCTTCCTGGAGCGCCTCGCAACGCTCACTATATAATGTAGTAGCATGTAAACTTGTAACGAATCCTACCTATTTCATGAATAGGTACAGGATTTGGGGGCCGGGGTAAGTATAAATAAAAACATGGAGTAGTATAGTAGACAAGAGCTAGCTATATAGTGAGAGTGGTGGTGTCATAGCGCGTTAGTTCTTTTCTTTCCCTAATGTTTCTGTAATAGAGAAGCTAGTTAGTTGAGCCTCTCTTATATATGTAGGCTGTGTGTCCACATGATCATCCTGCAACTGTTGTATCAGTGAAAAGTGATGGTGTTTTAGTAGCAGTGTTATATTTCTACTGTGTTGGTTATCAATTGTGCTGATTCTTTGATTTGATTTTTGGTACTCTTTCATACACTACTAATTACTTATTTTGCCTAATGAAGATCCATAATTTAGTGGTACCATGGTAGCGATGCTGTGGAGATCGACGGAAGGCATTGTAAGCAAGACTGTCTTTTAAGAGACGGTTGTGAACTTGTGATGGACAGAATTTTGAGGCTATACCCAATTTGGATGTCTTTGAACTTCAGTTTAGATGGGTTCTTTGAGTTTCGACTCTCATCTGAGTTTTGAGTCTTCATGTTCTCTAGGCATCTTTTTCCATCTTGAAGTACAACTCCTATCTAGTGGCGGTTCAACTCCATGGCAGAGGGTTCGAATAATGACGGGGTATTGTAAGTGGCAGAAGTGGTCTTGCTTCCATGTTCCACTAGCATTCAGCCCTACGTTTCTTTTATTCGTCTATCCCTCCCATCAAATCTTCATCCAGATAGGTGGCAAGTTATAAGATGACTCCTTGAGCTAGTGTTTCGACTCTTATTCAAGTAAGCACCCATGTCAGCACCTATCTGAGCGCTCAGACAAGTGTGTATCCAAATGCCTATTAGAGAGGCTATTTGAGTGTCCCAGGCCAATGTACGTGTCTATGAGGGGTCAATATTGGCTCCCCAATAGCATTAGGTGACCCTTACTAGTTAGCTACTTTTGAGGCTCTCAACACCTAAAATAAGGGCGAACTTGATTGTTATGAAGTTGGGTAAAACCTTTATGGAGAAATAGGGATTCACTCAGGTTGGTCTTAGTCCAAAAGAACTTTGGTGTTGATGAACACAAGCAGTCTATGCCTCTATGGATGGTAGGGGTACATCTATGAGACGGGGATCCAAGGGGAGTGCGAGGGTCCACGAGGTCATTTTTTGGATATCCAATAGCATTTGGTCACAATTTACTAGTTATAAGCTTTAAGGTTCCAACGCCAAAATTGTAGGTGCATATATATATGATATTAACATATCGAGGATGACCTTCAAGGGGCATTGCGGGTTCTATTGAGTGAACCTCGATGTTGAAAAACTCAGTTGGTTCCCAAGAGGGTCCAATCCAAAGGTTATCATCCACAAATATGGGTAGACCAAAACGTCCTAAGATAATTGATGAATGTGGTTATTTTCGACCCTCGTTGAACGAGGCCCCCTAGGAGGCGTAGGAGGCTTTTGGGTGGTGATTGGTCCCCAATAACTTCTGATGATGCTTTCTTTACTGTTCTCTCGCTTTGCCCCATTCTCCAATTGCCTTGGTGATCCATTACTAGTCAGTAGTAACCCATTTCTAAGGCAAATACCAAAAACCTAGATGTATAGGAAGTTCAGAATTTAGATTGCCACATTTACTAATTGAATACGTCTTGCTATTCTTTCCTGCATTTCAAATCAGTAAATTTGACGATTGAATTTGGACGGAGTATAAAAAAGCTGAGCTTGAACTTGAGAATCGCAAAACAGAGCCTGCGTTTTGATACTCGGACTCTACTTTTCGTACTTTACCATTCAATCACAGACCTCAAAAGAGTTTCTTACACTTCTACTTCTGATAACATGTATAACAAACTGCATCTGCACTCTCACAATATGGGAGAGTAAGAAGTTATTTTCGGACTGCATATAAACAGCTCCGATTATAAACTGTGTCAAATTAGAGATTGTACAAAGTATTCCAGAACTATAGACTGATATGACCAAAAAAATCAACAAATTTCATGACAAACACATATTCTTACAATCTCCAGTTCACAACAACATGAACCAAAAATGACATACAAAATTCATTACCAATGGGTCATAATTTTTGCATCAGTAAATGAAACTTCTGCACACATACAACTAGCAAGATATTCAAACAAAATATCATCAACTGAGACACCATTACATGAAAGAGAACGATAAAGAATGTTGGACATAACTTGGCTCAGTGATGGAAGTATAAGAAGTGACTACTCGTCCAACAGGGAAACCCAACTTTCTATTAGGACCATTGCTGTCCACCTCTCCAGTTTACGCCACAGATTACAGATGAATATACCTTACATTTGGATCACCAGTTGAGTACTCTGGTATCACATTAGCCTCAGCTCGTACTCACCAGCCATTGTTATGTACCTGACCCACGGCAGAGCCTGGTAACCACTTTTTTCAATGATCTTCAGGTAACGAACCTGTAGATAAGACATTGAAATTTTGAGATCATCCGAGTCAAACATCAACTAGCAGCAATACTCAGATTCAGAGACAAATGCACATATGTAAAAGACCATAAGATGTGGGAAGGACAACAACTAAGCAAGTAAGGTAAGAACTTATCTAGAAGCCCAAAGTTTATCACCAATAAAAGAAGCAAACAATCTCATCAGAAAAATTAAAAAATGAACTTCAAGATGAACAAGGAATATGAATAGATGTTTGCTACTTTATTAAGTTCCTATGAAGATCAAAGGCCAAACTAAGAGGGCCAGTCAACCATATAATAATGACAATAAAGAAAGCAAGTTTAGGGGCGGGCTTGCTTATTACATGATGGACTATCACAAAGAGCAAATGTACAATAGAATGTCCAGACATGACGTCAACAATTGCACACTAGGAACATATCCTATTGTTCACATCACAGATTGAATTAAATAAGGAATTCTACATGGTGCCCTATGTTTTTGAACTTTACTATTTGGTGGACAAATCTAATTCAAAATCCATATGGTGCTTTATTCTGGATAACAATCCATACCATGAACTTTCCTCGACTTATTTCTTAAGATTAGCTTGTTTTCACTAACTAAACTCCTACCCACGCTACAAAACCCTTCACCTTACCTCAGCCCACTCGGTGTGAGAGCGGTTGCCCACCTTCTCTAGCACCAACCTCGCACGGTTCTTTAGCCACTAAAGAAACCTTCCATTGTCCCTCAATGACGGTAAATGGCATAATTGAGGTTATAAGAGCTATTAAAGGATAAGAATTTAGTTAATAGTTCTTTGCTATTTTTGATAGAGTTTTCGGAAGGTCACGACAGAAATGATTGTCTAAATTACAGGGCACCATGTGGATCTTGAAAAAAATAGTCCACCAAATAGAAAAGGTCGAAACATAGGGGCACCATGTAGAATTCCCCAATTACATAAAAGGGCAGCAACATAGCTAATTGTACAGCCTAACAAGGCTAAGAATCCAAACTCACATCACCTTACCCGGGAGTATTTTCAAAAGGTTGGTTCTCTATGGGCAACAAGTTAAGAAACATCACATGACAACCACCGCCACCACCACCACCACCACCCCCCCACCACCCCGGGGTAATATAGCACCACAGGTAGGTCTGAGGAGATCAAGACATAAGCACCCTCATCCTTGACTAGTAGAGAGACTATCCAAGTGACCCACTAGAGGGAAAAAGTAACAAAACAATAAGAACAAAATTGCAAAGTCTATGTGGACAAAACATAGGTTTATAAACAGGCACCAATCAACAGAAAGAAAAAGGTTCCTACTCAACAAAATGGTCAATATACATCCTTATCTTTCCAATAAGTTACGAGAACGTCCAATCTTATAGCATATCACCATGAACAACAAACACAAGAAAGAAAAGGCTATGTCCAACAGTGCACATTTACTTGTTTGGCTTCACCAAATTATTTTGTCAAGTCCACCCATGTTCTAATGACCCACAAGCAATTCTCACATTCGCCAGTGACTGTCAAAACATTATTCCTCATCAATAGCATCCAACCACCACGATTCTGATTTGTGCTTTTTGTTCTTGCCATTAACATGGCCTTATTGTCTCTTGAGGAACATTTTTTACCAAGTACTTAAAACAACCTGCTAACTTTAAGCTCTCTCTCCCCCAACTCTCTTCTCCCAATTATTTGTTTGGAAAGAGAGAAACATAATGAAAAGAGAAACCAAGAATGTGGAGTTACTGCGTATCAAGAACTTGAATGGCGATGTTCCTCGTGATCATGAGATGAATAAATTGCAATGGCCAAAGTAAATGCAAATTTGATCAAAATGTAGTCAATGAAACTCTTCTTCCTGATGAGTTAAGTTTGTCCAGCCAAACACAAATAATGCTTTAGAGTTGAATCAGAGTGTACACATGAGTTAACATATACAGCAACATCAAAGGTTTCGAGTACACTCTCAAAACCACATCTTGCAAGATTCTTCCTCAAACAGGTGAACAACAACGAAAAAGAATTCACTAGAACACAATAATCACAATTAAAGAAAAACCTACTAAGATAAGGCATTTTGAAAATATAGGTAAGATCTAATATAGCAGTCAACACTTTTCTCACCACTTACGACTCTTGACCACATATATTCCTTAATCCAATACAAAAGGATGCAGAAAGTAGTGTAGACGGCAATAATGTTAGGTTAGCAGGCAAATGTTAAGCTATTTAAAGAACTGGAATTTGTGAGATTGGATACTAGTGATCGTTCATGATCAGAAAAACGCATAAAAAGACAAACTAACCATATTAATCTGACCATGATTCTCTCACATGGACAGCCACATGCCAAGTGAAAGAAGATACAAAAGCTTCGACTAATAAGCATGACGGAGAGAAAATATTCTACGCTCTTATTTATGTTTTCTGAATACCAAGAAGAACATACCTGGATTCCTGAAACTGTAAAATACGGGATTTCAAATTTCACGCGGATAGGAGCTTTTCTTTCAGCAGGTGCCTCATCACTTGTGATACTAGGAAGACTAAACTCTGCCCTCAGCATGTATTCCTGAAAGTTCATCATTTGAAAACCAAGATAAATTCCAGAGAAAATTTCCACTGTCAATGCCAATATATAAGCTACGTGGTAATGGGCAAGTTCAATGAAACTCCAGGAAAGTTCTACCTTGCCACCAGGAAAAGATTTTATCTTCCAGACCAAAGCATCCTTCTCAGGTGCATAAGCAGCAGAGCCCATAGATGTGCGAATGTTCGGATTCGTGGCATCAGAAGGCACTGGCAATTCAATTTCAACATTCGTTGCAGTGCTGTAAAATAAAAATGACACAAACTGAGAAAGTAATGGAAGCATGAGACATGATAAACAGTAAATGACAGCAATTTAAGTTATACCTTCGCTCCTTAAACTGGCTTCGGGATTTCACCATTATCTCAATACGACTTCTTGAATGCCTCTCAATCTGGGCTTCTACCCAAATTAGAGGCTTCACCTGTACAAAAAGATTATCCATATATAGATAAATGCAGAAGGTAAAAGAGTAATATTTTTTANGCACAAATAAAGAATGGAGGTGAACCTGAGTACTGAGTCGGTAAGTCATGAGATCAAAAGAACCATCAGGAGGAATGAATGAAATTGTCCTATCATTCTCAAAGCGCGCTAGACGCACGCACCTATTGCCAAAAAGGAAAGCATGACCAATTTAGTAATCAAGCAGCACCATTGTAGCGCTCAAAAGAAAGAGCAACATTTATAAAGATTGCCAGCCTGTTATTAACATATATAAAATCATAAAAAAGCAGCAACAAAAGTTACAACTCAGACATACTGATGAAATTTGATGTCGTCTAGATCAATAGCCTTTCCCTTTGTGGTTCGTCCCTGAGCTTCCAGCAAGACCCTATCATTCAGGCCAAGTTTACACTCGGGCATACCACTGCAACAGATAATGTTGTAATTAGTTTCTATGTCTCAAAGGTTCAATAGATGTAAAAGTTAATGGATGTTTATTATATATCAATATTAACCTTTCACACAAAAAGAAGGTGACTTATAAGCTAAAGAATAAGGCTTTGCATAAATGAACAAAGAGACCGATTAAAATGAAATTATTCATGTTTATACACTGAGCATAGTGGACAAGACACATGCAAAGACTGATCTCACCTGAATTTCGCAAACCTTAGCACGTTGAGGTTTGATCTCCCCCCCTTCATTAAAAAGCAACATTAAAAGCAGAAAACAGAAGGGAAACATTGCTTTCCATTCTGACATTTTGACCTTTGTGTAATTTTTCATGTCTCGAATCTAATACAAAGTAGCCATTAGCCAAGGATGTAACAAGCAACGCCTGACATCTTGACCTGAGAGTAGTTCGCTATACAGGACTAAAAGCTTCCGAAACCAGAATAAACATCTAGTGAATAGAAATCTCTTAAAATAGTAAAACCTCCCTCAGTAGTCAGTACTAGTGATATGTTTAGAGTGACCTTGCACCATATCATTTCTTTGGTGAAATAAATTCTCTTTAGATGCATAAACACGTTATATCTAGCTCAAGTTTTGATGGTTCGAAAAAAAAAAAAGCCAAAAGGAAATGGGGAGAATATCTGCAAAGATCATAAAATGTACCTCAAGTATGTTCTCATCTTCAATGCCCCAACAACATCTGATCTAATTATTTGTCCATTGCTGTTTACGAGTATATTAACACTCTCCACAACATCCAAAAATACCTGTAATGCGAAGAAGATACACTTCAGCATTTGCCACACAAAATTGTTAGGCGAAAACTGATAAATATGAACTCACTTCATTCTTCTTGTAAGCTATTCCCTCACTACGCCATGAGACTGCATTGGTTACAGCCATAGGAGGTCTCTGTGACACTTCCATTCTATAAGCATCTGTCTTGATGAACTCACTAAGAATCTTAGCTTCTGTAAACTGAGGGTAACCAAAGTCCATAATTTCGTCGAGTAACTCATACTGCAAATGACACATCACATCAGCAAAATTAATCTGAATTATACCGTTACTGTCCGAGGCACACACTGAGAAATACCTCTTACCACTACAACAAAGTTATCCCTAAGTGATTCCTCTTCTAGCTCTTCGAAATAATGCTTGAAAACCTGTACATAGAAGATGGTCAAAAAAAGGACTCAATTAGGTAATGCAAATCTTCTTCAATAAAGAAAGATATACCAAAAGATTAATACACTCTATGGAAGCAATTTACAATGATTACCAATGGAGCTTACATCAACTACACGGTGGAGAAAGAGAAGATGGCTTGCAGCGTTACAGTTCTGCCTAGTAGCTATCATTAAATATACATTGTTATGTTGCATGAACATGTATGTGATTCCATTATCATACACAACTGGATCTTGAGACTGTGGATCACCCTGAAAAACACATCGTATGACAAAAAGAAACCATGAGTGCCATTTACAAAGCAAACCTAAAAGGATTAGATAAGGCTAAGCATAAGACAAATTTGTGCTAACCACCCTTTGTCACAATTTGGTAAGATCAATTACCAGCTATATAACAAATGGAGTACTATTTATTTCAACCCAAAGTATCCTTCTACAACAGTCACACACTCACATTTATATGTGATATGATGACACTTAGAAACTTCAAACTACTCCCTCCGTTCTTTAAAAATCTTTACGCTCTGAATTTGTAAAGTCAAAGTTTTTAAACTTTGA
>BSSO01003677.1:0-15987 GCA_030267885.1 Mesembryanthemum crystallinum | reverse complement strand
CACAAGATGGGTCTTGTGTGGGAAACAAATAGTGAGATAGAGTTGAGTTAGATAGGGTGTGAGGCTATCTTGGTTTACTCCTCGGTATCTCTTGAAACATGTGTTGTTGTATTGCTATAGTTGATAGTGATACGTTTGGATCGTGCCGTCGATCTCGTGGTTTTCTCCCGGTTCGCGGGTTCCACGTAAAAAATTCTCTTGTGTCATTTATTGTTCTTGGTTTTTTTCACGATATTATTTCCACCGAAAATTGCTTCCGCGCGCAAATTCCTAACAACGGGCATGTAGTAATGGTGCAACTGCATGTAAAAACTCTTCTCCATCCTGCCACCACTTCTCTTTATTTATAATGTGGGATACTCCACTTTTTTTAGCTTCAGTTGGGGAAATGTTCTGTAGTTGGGTCTTATGTTTCAAAACAACTAGGAGCTTTGAAAAAGGATTTTCATAATGGTACTTGTACTTTGATCCCAAATTAGAATTCTCTTCACTTGTCATTGAAAAACTTTCTGATGGAGCCCGAGTAGTAAGATATTCATAAATAGAATTTGCATCAGTGACTAGATTGGAGATCCACTCAGATTCCTCACTTAATGACTTCAGCTTGTCTACAATCCATGATGTTGCTCAAAACCGAAAGCATGCATTAGGAAAACTCTCCTGTAAATTGGGGTCTAGGAGCATATTTCTGTTACAGCATAGAATTTGTACCGAGTATTGTTTCATAACCTTTTCGGTATTATAGATAAAATGCTCAAAGTTTGACAGGCTAGTAGAGTGATCATGTGAATTTAGATAGACCACACCCTTTGGATTATATACCGTAAAACTAACAATTTCGGGTTCTGTGCGAGCTCAACTCCAATCATCTAGTACTACATCCTCTTTCCAATGGATGATCACCGTACTAACCATACTCACGCCACGATTCCTGGACAGTTTTGATATATTGCTCATCAAGTCTCTGCAGATGAGGAGTGAATATTCCGCTAAAAGAGCTGAGCAACTTGGTAGTTTGTATCCTGGTCCAAGTCTTGTAACCTTAGAAGATCAGGTTTCTGAAACATGGTTTCTCAAGTGTCTCTAAGGGAAGATTGTTGAAATAGAGGAACTCAGCCACCAATTTATCCGTTTCTTCTCTTTCTTCTACAGTAATGCGATTATTATCAGAAGATGCTAGTGCTAGTAGATCAGACTCATCAGAGCTTATAGTAGTGGTAACAACTTTTGGAGCTTTAATTGGGCTAAAAGGTACAGGACAAGCGCCAATACCACCACCAGTTTTGCCCGACAAATGTGATTTAATCCTCGAAGCTCCTCCCGTATAAAATTTCTGACAGTAGTTACAAATAAATCCATCATCTTTTTTTTTCACGTGCACCCAAATTGCGTCCTTCCGCCTACCCGCTTTTCTCTGTTCATAATCCATTGCAACATATTCTAAGCACGTGATCACCAAAGAAGAAGATGGGTGCGCGCCTGCGCGGGATCATAACAGTTAGTAACTAATAAATGGCCAGTTTAGCCAAACTTATACATAAAAGCACTTATCCGTGACATATAACTCTTCCACCACCGTCCCCTCCTCCACCTCCTCCTCCATTTTAACTTCTAAAACTTAAGCACATTAGGCATTTAATTGGATTTGGGTGGACCTGAATCAAACACAGCTAACTCATTGACATCCCTACTACAAACAGGTCTCAATTTAAAGTACATTTCATACTATTTCTATCGGCATTAGAAAGTTCGATTATTGAAAAGTTGAATATACGTTAAGTCATTTAAAAAAAATAACTCTATTATTTGGCAAGTTTTTGACTGACTTTATAAGAATTTCTATTTGACAAATAACTAAAGAGATACGCAGTAGAATTTTGTTAACTTATTAACCCTTTTTTTTTTTGGAAATATAATAACTCATAAGATATTAATCTTTAAATCAATTGCTTTAAATGGCTTGCTTAGGTGGTGCGTTCTATACTAGCGAAATATGTCTCCCTCTCTTTTTTGTGCAATCTACAGTGTTAATTGCATGCTTTGTCCAACGAACAATACCACCAACATGGGGGAGCATGCGCTCCTTCATTTTTGTGTGATCTATATCATTAAGGGCCTGTTCTTTTCGACTGAAACTGACTGAACTGAAACTGAACTGAACTGAACTGAACTTATTGCGACTGAACTGAACTGAACTGAACTGAACTGAAACTTAACTTAACTTAGCTTAACTAAACTTAACTTTATCAAAACTTGATATTGTTATTGTTATTGTTGTTGTTATAATAATAATAATAATAATAATAATAATAATAATAATAATAATAATAATAATAATAATAATAAATTATTATTNATTATTATTATTATTATTATTATTATTATTATTATTATTATTATTATTATTATTATGGGTAAGTAAGCAATTCAATTCTAGCTAATTAAAATTATGATTTTAGTTCTTTGTTTATATGTTTATACACTGTTACAACTTTAATAAATAATAATAAGGATTTTTTGCGGGGAACCCCCTTATATAATACACGTTAGGTACACAACCCCCTTATATATTTTTTTTTTGTGGGGAACCCCCTTATAAGTTACTTTAACCATGACCAACCCCCCTTGTTCAATTTTCCGGCCAATTTATGGGATTTTATGAACGATTTGCCCTTGCGAATTTAGCACGTGGGTTTTTTTCTTCACCCTTTAGATCTCATTTGATTCATACTTGGCATTTTTTTTTTGAAATTCATATGCTAAATTTTCCAAAGGCTGAAGAAAAAAACCCATACGTGCTAAACTCGCAAGGGAAAATCAGTCCTAACATCCCAAAATTGGCCGGAAAATTGAACAAGGGGGGTTGGTCATGGCCAAAGTAACTTATAAGGAAGTAATTCTCTTGTACAATGGTCTAATCATTAGACGACCTGTTTTAAGGGTAAGTTTTCATAACTTAGGGGTTATTTTTAGTGACTTAGGGGTTACTTCACACAGCTTGACCCAATTCAGAAATGACCTTTCGCAATTTAGTGGCTACTTTTATCGACTTAGGGGCTACATTTTTACGACTTAGGGTAATTTTATGAAATTACTATAAGATACAAAAAGTAGTCCCTAAGTGGCTAAAAATAGTCTATAAATTATGAAAAGTCACCATTATATTGGGTCGTCTAACCGTTAGATAGTTGTACACAAGAATTTGTGCTTATAAGGGGGTTCCCCACAAAAAGAATTATATAAGGAGGTTCCCTGCATAAAATTCTAATAATAATAATAATAATAATAATAATAATAATAATAATAATAATAATAATAATAATAATAATAATAGTTATGATTGACATTAACTTAACTACTTATTGTGACTTAACTGAACTTATTAGGACTAAACTGAACTGAACTTATTGCAACTGAACTGAACTGAAACTTATTAAAATAAGTTGAAAAGAACATGCCCTAAATGACACACTCTTCACTGCCGATGAACAGTCTTCGGTGAAGTGATGACATGTCATAAGTAGTTATGCTGAGTTGGATGCTTCCATTGTGATTTCTTTTGTTTTTTTTTATTTATTTTTCCTAAAAGCTATTTCACTTAAACCCCTCCCTACCTATTTAAAACGTTGTGTCCCCTTTTCCCCTTCACGAACCCTAACTTGCGACATAGCAGAGGAAAGAGAGATAGAGAGAAAAAGATGAGTTCTTGCCAGTCTTCAATGGTGACAAGAGGTGAAGAGCGTCCAATCCAAATTGTCCACTGTCATCACAATCACCCAGCTGTGTTGATGACTACCTGGAAAGCAACCTCGAATATTGGGGGGAGATTTTATTGTTGTCCCTTTTGGAAGGTAAATAGAGAAATTCGTGTTCAATTTTTTTCATTTTATCTGTCATTTGTTTGATTAAGAAGTGTTATTTTGGTGTGAACTATCTAATTATGTGTAATGTTGCATATGCGATGATTATGAGGACAATGATTGTGAATTTTTTGAGTGGTATGGTTAGGGGGAATATGGGGCTCGTGCAATTGAACTAATTAATTGTTTAAAGGATGAAAATGATTTTGAGGGAATGTAGTAGGCTGTGGGACAACAACAAAAAAAAGGGTCATAAAGCCTCTAATTTCAAGGTCATCAAAGAAGACACTGAGGGGCCAAAAAGGTTTGCGGAGGCTGAAGATTGTGTCCTTGAGCAAAGAATTTCCAAGCTTAAAGGGAAGAAAAATATGGTGGAAAAAGAGCTGATGATTATGAAGGCAGAGATTGCAAGTTTGAATGCTAGTAATGGCATGAGAGCTAAAGGGAGAAGAATGCAATTAGGCTACTTATGGCATCTTAGATTTTGTTTCTGCTTTTTGTAGGATTGTTGGCTAGGCTTAACAAATCATTTACTATGTTCATGATGTTGCCTTAAGTGTAGTAATATTAGAATTAAAATTGATGGTGTAAGTTGGATCAATTCCCTCAATTTATTGAGGGCTATTTTGTGTACCTGTGGGCATATGCCTGGCTATGTGCTATGTTTTGAGCAATTTGAATGAAAGCAAGACCATTGGCTATTTGACGAAATTTGTGCAAATACTTGATTATTTTGAATAACAATGTTGTTTTCATTCATAATAAAGTGGATTACGGTACTAACAAAATACAAGATCATTTACATTCAAGAAGAAAGTTTACCTTGCTGCTACTGCATCGCTGGTGTATCAATTGTGGAAAGTTAGGAATGAAGAAAGACTACATCTGAAGTTATCGAAGCCATAAACTATAATGATACAGTCAAGCATGACTTGAAGAATAGAATTCCAGGGCAAATCAATGCTAACATCTCTCAAGCAGACAAGAATTGGTTTTTGAATTTGTAATTACATGATATATGTGTTACATGCAGTGATTTAAATGTGTAAGATAGATTGACGCCACAACTAATGAGGCTTGAATTGATCCTTCCAAGAAGGTGCAATTCTCCCTCATTCGTTTTGTATTGTGAACATTGAGCTTTTGCTCCGTTTGGTTAAAGAGAATCACCCTTTAGCCAAATAAATAAATAAATAAATAAATAAATACAAGACCATTGGCTATGTGCTAACTGAGTGGCTAACATCTCATTATTCACAAAATGCCATAAACTAACAAAGAGTTAACTGTTGGAATGTTTGCCAAAAAGGACAAATAATTTGGCTATGTGCTAAATGGTTTCCATCATCTGATTAGCCAGAAAAAAAAAAAAAAAATAGAATTCCAAACTATTTCTTCATGCTGCAGTTTGCCATACTTTGATCAACCAAAAAATAGAACTCCAACCTATGTATTCAAGCTACCGAGTTGAGCTTGAAGTCTAGGACATAATTATTGCAGCAAACTGTTCAGGCTGGCATATAAGATAGAATATAGTCAGTAATGGCAAAGGAAACCCGTTCTTGTTAAAAAAGAAGCACACTTACATTTGAACCATGGAGAATGTTGTTTGTTCGTTTCCTAAGCCTTCCCCTAGGTCTTTTAGACTTGACAGTTGGGATGACATCTGTGGTGTTCTCCTTCCTTGGCCTGCCTTTCGTTTTAGCATATACAAAATACAGTTAGTCTTACAATTAAGTGGAATTTGGGAAGTAAAATGGGGAAAGAGCACATACAGGTTGTTGTTGCTCATTGGTATTTACCGATGCAGTTGTGCCCTTCTGCTTGCAAGACCTCTTGTTGTGGTTTTTGCTCTTACATATGGTGCAAGTAATATGCACCCTATGCTTAGACAGTTTACCAGGCTTGTCAAATCTCTCAGAGAGATCTTTTCTTCTGTTTTTTCTTGGCCTCCCAGCAGGTATCCTCATAGCAGGTGGTTTCATAGGGAAATCAATCTGTTCCCAGTGCTTCTCACCATTGATTGGCTTTATCGCTTTGCCATATGCTTTCAAATTTGCATCCTTTTTAAGCAATGGATGGTCATAGCCTTCTGAAGGGAGTCTGAGCCAGTTAAGGCATGCAATTCCATGACAACATGGGATCCCTGTGAGGTCCCATTGTCTGCAGCCACAAGTCATTTTCTCCAAATCAACTGTCATGCTATCCAAAGCATGAATAACCTGAAACTTTTTTGTTGCTGATGGTATTGCATGACATTGGCTAGCAAACTCTTTGTTGGCCTCCAATTTTTCCTTATTCTTGGACATATATTATCAACTCTTGACATCATCACAACCTTTTTCAAATACATGCTCTCCATAAGTGCAAGCCTTATATCTTCAAACATAGCTATTAAAGGTTGACCCCTAACCTCTATAATTTATCCATTGAATGTTTCAGCCATATTGTTTATAATTAAGTCATATTTGCTATTTGTTCTAATGTGGGATCTGTAGAAAGATTTAGGATTTTGTGCTATTAGATCCTCAATTGCCTTGGGTGATGTAGACACGCCAATTGGTGTCTCCTAAGTCCTCACCCCGCCCAATGACGATAACAATAGTCGACTTGGAAATGATGAACACCTAAGATAAGATCATCCTCAACTCTTACCAAAGATTTTGACTTTTTATAGCATAGCCCTTGCTCTAAGCTTTCCAAAATTTCAAACGGGTCTTAAACTGGAGTCCCGGATCAAAAAATAGTTTGAAGTTTCCAGCTCAAAATAGTGCTTAAATTACCCAAACAGGTCAAATATCCGCCCAAAAACCCATGAAAAGGAGCAATGTACCCTAATCCATGGATACATACCAGATTAGGAGCAATAAGTACGCTTTGACAATCAGTTCTCGGCCAATCAGAACTGTGCCATACCGTTGACTTCGCCAACCGCCAGAACGGTGCATTCACCGTTCTGGCTATGGGCTCACCGGTCAACCGATGGGCCCACCGGTCAAACAGACCCTCCATCTCCATGCCGTCGCGAGCAGCTCCCTTCGTAACAGCTGTATTTCATCCATTTTCGAAGTTTCGTCTCCTATAAATATGTCATCTCCCCTTCATTCCAAGGGGTGGAATTTTAGGGAGAGTAAGTGAGCTTGTTGAGAGGAAAAAGGAGAAATTAGCAAAGCAATTAGAAAGCTCTTAACACTAACCCAAAGTACTTAGGGTGATCTTCTTGCGAAAAGTCCACACAAAACATCCATTATCACCACAAGTTACACCCAACCACCACAAATCACATCCAAGCACCACAAATCAAACCCAAGCACCACCAAATCAAACACAATTAAAGCACCTATTTACATCCTCTGGGGATCAAGATCTTGCCAAGATCATACTCAAGCAAAAGGGGATCTAATCCAATGAGCTACCTCGAGGGCACTCTACTTTGGTAAAAACCTCTTTTCCTATTTATTCTCCATTTTGACATGTTTTTGTTCTTATCATGATGAGCTCTTGAATAACATTTATTATGTGATTTGTTGGATTAAATTACTTGTCTTGAGATTTGGATAAACCTAGTACGAAATCGAATCTCATGTCCACTTGGTAAAAACATCACTAAATACATTGCGCTCATCTAATCTATTATTTTGCAAAGCATGTAACTTGTAAAACGTCCTAAACGAAATCAATGCACCAAACACTTGCAGTTCACCCATTGATTTCATTCATGGATATGGGCTTTAAATGGGTTCGAGTCACCCAATTGAATTAATTCATGAGTTTTAAAGCGATCACTTTGCTTGTTGAGTGCATAAATCACCTAGACATAAACTAGAATTCGGGCTAAATGGTGAACATCATGTGAATGCAATGATAAAGGTTTTGATCCATTTGAGTAGAGTCCACATCATCGAACTCAAGTCTATTCTGGGCAACTGAAGTCATTCCCTATAACGGATGTAGGGCGCAATTGGGTAGATCATATTATCTTTCTAGATATTCGTGTTTGATACCTTTGCGGTTTCCATATTCCTAAAATATGGTGGCGACTTCTTTATATTGCAAAAAAAAAAAAAAAAAAAAATCGAACGAAACATGATAATGTAAGGTCATGACAACCCCAATTAAACATCACATGCGAGCAGAAATGCGGGGACGACCCACGCCCCACTCGGCGGGGAGGGGGGGGGAGGGGATCCCGGGTCCCACAGGTGAGATCAACTTCATTTCTTAAAGAGCTTGTTTGAATCCAGCTCTAGTGTATGCCCTTACAGCTCTCCAAAAAAGCCTCTTCCGTTCATCACCTTAATGGGTTTTGTGCCAGTTTGCAAATATATGCCGAGCACAATTCTTGTGCTCTTCATTTGAGAATAAATCCCTTACAGCATTCACTAACCCCTGAAATCACAATGCACATGTCAATTAGTTAGTTGCAAATGTACAACAAAAAATGAAGTAACTGAGTTGCAGTTTATATACCTTTTGTTGGTCTAAAATTATAGTGCTCCCTTCACCACCAAATCCATCCAAATCATTATTCAAATTCTCCATAAAACACAACAAAGAATCATTATTTTCAACTTCCACCACAGCCCAAGCTATTTAGTACATTTGATTATTCCCATCCCTTGCTATGGCACTAAGTAAAACACCACCCAAAAATATTCTTAAAAAACAGTCATCCAAGCAAATTACTAGCCTACAGCCACTCATGAATCCTTCTCTCAATGCACGATACCCAACATATAACCTCTTGAATATCTCAGGGTCACTAGCTTCTTGAGGAGGCTCAGTTTGAAGCTTGGTTGTGATGTGTTCATCAACTCTGTGCAGTTCTGCCAAGTAAGAAGCAACCTTCATGTACTGCTCCTTCACATCCCCATCTAGCATGTTGTGTGCAATTGCCTTTGTTCTGTAACAACACCATTTACTCAAGTTTACACCAAATCTGTTCATCACTTCATCAACTAGTTCTTTTCTAGGTAGTGGGGATTGGAATTGTACTTGTGTAAATATTCTTAAGCTAACCATTTAGGCCTAACTTGAGTGTTTTCATAATCTTTCCTATCACATGTATGCTTTTCATGGCATGACTTAACCACAAATGCCTTCCTTTTACCATCTAAAGATGCATACACAAACCATTTGCACCCTTCTTTGCACTTGGCAGCTAGCTAGCTTATTCATTTTCTCATACCTCTGCCAAGTGATGCTATAACTAGCTATGCAAGCATACCTTATCATCATCTTCTTGAACAACTCAGTTGAAGGGAACTTGATTCCAACCCTCCAAATCAAATTCTTGAAGTCTGTCTTCTCATCCACTGTCAGCACCCTATTCCTTCTCAAAGTGTGGTCAGCATCTTCACCTTCAGATGGGGTGTCAATATCACCATCAGAAGATTCATACTCACTCCCCCAACCTCTAGCCAATCTGTCCTCCCTATGTGTTAAGTGTCTGCTATTACCAGCAGTAGGGTAAACAGTTTTACCTGTAGCAGCCTGGTTGGGGAGAATCGCATGGGAATTTCTTATTCTATTTCTACTCTCAATCCACTCCTAATCGCTTGAGGCAATATCATCATCATTACCCTCTAATACTTCCTCAACTACTACATGTTGACCAGCCTCTTCAACATCATCACCCTCACTGTCACCCTCACTCTCTTGATCTGTCACACTAACTTCTTTTTCTTTAACAGCCCCACCATCAACCTTGTCCACGCATGGTTCATAGTCTGGGTCCCTCTCATCATCAAATGCTAGATTATAATCACTCAACAGTTGGTGATAAGGAATGGCATTTGTGACACTATCTTTCCATAACTCCCTCTCATCTAAATCTGTGAGTGTCTGTGGACAGCGGCTCCCCGGGAAACCTAGCGCTCCACAACAAAGGATTGGATGGTTTGTGCATGTGATGGACCGCTAGCGGGTCGTGTTTGCATGGTGTCTTGGTTGCTTTTTGATGTCGTGACCTCGTTTATCATGTTTCATTCGATTATTAGTTGGGAGACTATGCTTAAGACGACGCCACCACATTTTAGGTAATATGGAACCGCTCAACAAAGGGCTTGAACACAAATATCTAGAGAGATATCATGAACAAGCCGCTTTTGCGCCCCATTACCGGATGGGGAATAACTTCTTAGGCTCAATGGGAGAGTGGAGTTCGGGAGTGTGAAGTCTATCCAAATGTAGCAAAAGCTTTGTCATTGTATTCACATGATGTTTAACATTTTAGCCCGATTCCTAGTTTATGTCTAAGTGGTTTATCACATATTGTCTACCAAGAATTGTGTTTTTGCCAAGTGAACATGAGATTCGTTTCACACATAATTTATTTAAATATAGAGACAAGTCAAGCCAACAAATCATATGATGAATATTATCTAAGAGTTAATCATGATAATAAACAGGTTATGTCAAAATAGAAAAAGAAATGGAAAATGATGGAAAAGAGATCGTCACCAAAGTAGTGTGCCCTCGGGATAGCTCCTTGGATTAGAACACCTTTTGCTTGAGTATGATTTTGGCAAGATCTCAATCCTCGGGGGATGTAAATGAGTGCTTGAGTGGTGTTTGATTTTATGGTGCTTGGGTTTGATTTGTGGTGCTCGAGTGCGATTTGTGGTGCTTGGATGTGATTTGTGGTGCTTGGGTGTGATTTGTGGTGCTCGGGTGTGATTTGTGGTACTTGGATGTGTGTTTGGTATGAATGTGGTTGAGGGTGGAGATGATTTTGGTGGTGTAAGGTTGAAGGAGGATGGTGATGGACGTAGATTCGGCTCACTCTTTATTTGGGCATAATAACGTTGCTTATCACAATGGTGTTCTTAAGAATGATTCTTTTAAAGAGATGTTAATTCTCTTAAAAAGGACTCTTAAATTTCCAAATGTGCTCTCTTAATGATCTCCTAAAAGTCCTCCTTGAATGAAGGGGTTTAGGACGTATTTCTAAGTGCAAAAGTGCGGAAAGAGGCGAAGAAAAATAGTCCGGGACCTCATGCTCCCATCGCCAGACCGGTGGTGAGACCGGCTCGGCGGTCTGAGCTAATTTGGGATGGTTTGGGAATGTTGCAGTACGATTGAATTGTGATTGGTCGAGAACTCAAATGTAGGCTGTACTTAAAAATCTCAATATGGTATGTATTCATGGATCCGGGTCCATTTGAGATTCTCGGGGGAATTTCGGCGGATAGTTGAACCGTTTCCCGCTCAATGCTCGGTTTTGTGCTGAGATACAAATATGCCCATAACTTTTGATCCGGGACTCCGATTGAGTAACCGTTTGAAGTTTTGGAAAGCTTAGAGAAAGGGCTACGCCATAAAAAGTCAAATATTTGGTAGGAGTCGAGGATGATCTTACCTTAGGTGTTCATCATTTCCAAGTTGGCTATTGTTATCGTCATCGGGCGGGGCGAGGACTTAAGAGACACCGATTAGGGTGTCTATAGAAGCCCCCACTTTGACTGAGCTTTAGGGAAGAGCGAAAGTCAAAGTAGTCCGAAACCCGCCTGGGATGGCGAGTCTGGATTGTTACTGGGGAGGGACGTGTGTTGAGATGGTTAGACACCTATTGGATGAGAGGAACAAATTGGATTTTATTCTCTCAAACTGCTAAAAAAGGTTTGTCGAAAACCTGTTTTGCGAATACTGAGTAAAATCGTTTTAATGTGTGTTGAGGTGAATGTCCACCTGTTGAATGAGAGAAACAAATTGGATTTCGTTCTCTCAGACTGCTGAAAAAGGTTTGTTTTGTAAGTACCGAGTAAATCAGGTTTAATGTGTGTTAAGGTGAAGGTCCACCTGTTGAATGAGAGAAACAAATTGGATTTTATTCTCTCAAACTGGTGAAAAGGTTTGTGAAAAACCTGTTTTGGTGAAATACCGAGTTAAATCGGGTTTGGTGTGTTAAGGTGAAGGTCCACCTGTTGAACGAGAGGAACAAATTGGATTTTATTCTCTCAAACTGCTGAAAAGGTTTGTCGAGAACCTATTTTGCGAGTATCAAGTAAAATCAGGTTTGATGTGTGTTAAGGTGAAGGTCCACCTATTGAATGAGAGGAACAAATTGGATTTTATTCTCCCAGACTGCTGAAAAAGGTTTGTTGAAAACCTGTTTTTAGTGAAATACCAAGTTAAATCGGGTTTGGTGTGTTTTAAAACTGAGTTGGTGACGCTTCACTGGGGAAGGGTTAAATGCTTTGTGAATGTTGAGCCATGTCGGGCGCTTCACTGGGGATTAAATGAATTTTTATTTTGCAAATACCGAGTTAAATCGCGTTTTAAGTGAGAAATCACTTGTTGAATGGAAGAGACGGATGAACCACCGCTCTCCCAAACTGCTTAAAGAGTTTTGTAAGTGGTTTGCCACTTGTTGAATGAAAGAAATGGATAGACCTCCATTCTCTCAAACCGCTAAAAAGTTGGAAAAGAAGTGAGTTGTCACTAGTTGAATGAAAGAAATGGATGGACCACCATTTTGTCAAACTGCTAAAAAGTTGTAAGAGAAGTGAGTTGTCACTTGTTTAATGAAGGAACGGATGTGCTACCACTCCCTCAGACTGCTAAAAAGTTTTGTTAGAAAACTGTTTTGTGAATAACGAGCCAATTCGGGTTTTAAGAGAACATGCTTTGTAAGTACCGAGCCAAGTCGGGTTTAAGGAGGTTTTGTTTGAAAATTTTGTCTTGAAAGTATCGAGCCAAGTCAGGTTTAACACTCTGCGAGGGAGGCAAAAAGATTTGTAAAAGTAACCCCCCTTGACGGGGATGCTTTGAACTCGAAGTTCGCTCATGTTCATGCATTTAAAAGTAGGGTGCTCTTTGTTTTGGAGGCATTTGTTTTGATAGAGTAGTGTGCTCTATTCTTCGGTTTCCCTTACTTGATGGAGAGATCCCAAGGCACACGAAGAGTATCATGCATGGAGTGTAGATAATGTGTGCGATGTACGAAAACAATATGCACGGAGCACGTAGTGATAACATGAAACACATGATGTATGATAAGCACGGATCTTGCATTAATAACGGACCTTGTGAATGTGAAATGATATTTAAGGACGGGCCTTGTGAATGCGAGACGATGGTAAGGACTGACCTTGTGAATGTGAGATGATGCTAAGGATGGACCTTGTGAATGCGAGATGATGCTAAGGACAGACCTTGTGAATACGACATGATGCTAAGGATAGACCTTGTGAATGTGTACATGTGACATGGGACGGACCCGACTAAGTGTTTCTGCGACATGGGGCGGACCGGTGAAGTGCTCATGTAATATGGGGCGGACCCGTGAAATGATCATGTAATATGGGGCGGACCCGTGAAGTGATCATGGGACATGGGGCGGACCCGTGAAGTGATCATGCATTATGGGGCGGACCCGTGAAGTGATCATGTGACATGGGGTGGACCCGTGAAGTGCTCATGCGACATGGGGCGGACCCGTCAAAGTGTTTATGCCATACGGGACGGACCCGACGAAGTGTTCATGCAATATGGGATGGACCCAAGTGAGGATGTGTATGTGGTGCTAAATGGGATGTTAATGTATGCAAGGTGTGGAGTATGCAATGTGTATGGGCCTTTGAGGCGATGAAGGGTTCTAAAATGTTATGCAATGCACAAGCTCCATGCGACTCGACCATGAGGTGATGATGCAAGAAGGATGCAATGTTTGGGGAGATAGACTTCGAAGAACAGTGTGATATAAGATATGCAATGTTGGGGAGATAGATTTCAAATGATAGCCAACTTTTGATTTGTGAAGAAATTTCATGCCAAGTGTCCCTCAAAGAGCCCAGATTATCATGAGGAGTGGTGGTGCCATGGAGGCGAAGAATGAGCCTTCACTTTGGAGTGGGGTGACCAATGCTTGTAGTGTCTTCGAGTGTGGAAGACATTAAGTCGAAGGATGACATTGACTCATAGTTGATGGAGCGAGGAGCCCTAGTTTGGAATGGATTTGTGAAGTACCTCGTCGTATACGCAAAGGCGGAGGATGCTTTGAAGGAACCATTGATCTAGAGGTGCTCTCTTTTAAAGGCAAAAGCCCCCACTTCGGAGTGGGGTAAACAAGCTCGATTTGTCTTGAGATGGGTGGCCTTGCACTATAGGACTCGGGGTCCGGGAAGGTTGATGAACCATGATAAGAGGGATGAAAGCCCCCCAGTTTGGAATTGATACCCTGAAGGGTGCATTAGGTGGGTGTTAAAGAATACTAGTGACTCGAGAGGTGATGGCTACAGGAGCCTGAGTTTTGAGTGC
The DNA here is from genome assembly GCA_030267885.1 of Mesembryanthemum crystallinum. Classification (NCBI taxonomy): domain Eukaryota; kingdom Viridiplantae; phylum Streptophyta; class Magnoliopsida; order Caryophyllales; family Aizoaceae; genus Mesembryanthemum; species Mesembryanthemum crystallinum. The sequence continues at coordinate 1,867 of BSSO01003677.1, read as the reverse complement.
TAAGATTGATACGAGGTAGAGAGTCTCGGGTAGAAGTGTGTTGTTGTGAAGGGAATTTGGCTAAGTGCTAGAAAACAAAAATATAGGCGTTTTGTAGGAAACCATGTAGGGTTTGCAAGTTCGAATCCAAGTCCTAGGCTACACGAAGGGGTAAATCACAGAGATGTCAAGCCCTTAAAATCAAAGTTGCCTTTAGTGGGTGATCACGCAGGACCTTTAGAAGACTTGCGCAGTCGAGTGATTATTTTGGCCGGGCCTCATGGAGGTTACCTACGTATCCAATGTGGAATCAGGCCGACGTAGTTCATGGACTTGTGTTTGTTTGTGCCCTTAATTTTACCTGGATCATTGTCTTGTGTGATCGTCAGCGGGCTTGCCAATTTTGCCTAAGCCATTTTGAGTAAACGGACTTAGCCGGCGCTTGATGTCCTAACTTTTGCCTAGGTCGCCCTTGTGGGTTTTTGGCCTAGCGGGCTTCTCTTTTTGTATTTTTGCCACCAAGGTGGACACACCTTTTGTGATCATACCTCTAGGAGGGCTCTGTGGTTGTAATGTTGGGCTAAAGTGTGGGTTGTCAAAGAAGGGGATATTAAGGCTCAAAGTTCCCGTGATAAAGCCACCAGTGTGTTTGGTGTCACTCCTTGTTTCGAGAAGGTGGAATCCTCAATTTTTCTTTGTATTTGCTTTGGGCTTTTGCCTTTTTTTTTGCTCTTCCCTTTTTTGATTTTTGCTTTTTACTTTTTGCTTTTTGAATGTCCAACTTCTCTCATGTAAAGTGACACTGTTGCACACCCCCTAGTCCCGAGGTTAAGGATTGATGTGGTTTAAGAAATGAAAAGCCATGTGTTTAAGCTCAAATGGGTTGCAAATGGTGTTTTGTATTGTGGGTGAAAGGAGTGTAATGTAGGGTGCCAAGATGAATGCCTCATGTCCTCGGTATGATTTTAAAGGTGTGTGTCCCTTGACTTTTGTTTTGCCTTTTGTTTTGGTCCTTACTCAATTAGTCTTTTAAGGTCCTTTGTAATGTGTGATCATGTTTATCAACTCAGATTCATTATTGGGCTTGAAATCGTGGAGATGTAAAGAAAAGGCTCATTTCATTGAATGTAAAGGAAAGCATTACAATGCATGAAAGAAAATGACTTGGACTCGACAAATGAAAGAAAGGCAAAGGACTCTCTAACATGGACTAGAGTCAAACATGCTAAGCTCGGGGCTCATGGAGGAGAGATGATGCCATCGTCGATCAAGTCTTGGATCTTGTGCCTTATGTGCATGCATTCTTCGATGTAGTGGTCGTTCCCTTAATGGTAGCCGCAATATGACTTGGGGTTCCAATTCTTCCATCTCTTGATGGGGTCCGACGTGGGACCAATTGCCATGATGAAGCCTTCTTCGAGTAGCTCTTCCAAGAGTTGCTCTGTGGTAGGCTAAGAGGTGAGTATGTTCTCTTGGCACTTGTCGTGATGTAGTTGACCGGAGGGGAATGATTTTCATCATCCGAGCTATCGTGAGATTCATGCCCCTCGTATTCTTGGGTGAAGAAGTCGTGAGTGATGGTCGGGTGTTCTTTGGTCAAGTAGTCGTCTTCGATGAGCATGCCTACGTCATTGAGTTGGGAGTAGGTGCTAAGAGCTTGATATTTTAAAGGCTCTTAGTACCTCGGGTGGAGGTTTTTGATGAGTAGCCTTACTTGCTCTTTCTCGGAGGGACAATCAATCATTTTGGCTACCTTAATTCTCCACTGTTTGACAAAGTTGGTGAAGGCCTCGTTGTCTTCTTGCCTTGTGATTTCAAGCTCTCTTAGAGTCATTGGTGGGATGACGTTGTCATAGTAGCGAGGGATGAACAATGTAGTGAGGTCCTC
>BSSO01003676.1:0-15988 GCA_030267885.1 Mesembryanthemum crystallinum | reverse complement strand
GACTTCCAGTTATTCTCTGAATAATTACGGCGGTAACATCCAGAGTTTGGAACTATACTTCCGCTGCATTACTGTTGTTAATTAAGAAGTCTCGAATTTCGCGTTGTTACACCAAGTCTCGGGGTATCAAGTTTATCCTGGAATCACATCAAATATGCATGTTGGGATTACGGAGCCTAATTTAAGTATGGAATTGTAACAATTGAAAACCGAAGATAAATTGCAAGAAGGCCTGTCGCAAGCTGCCCGGGCTGGGCGAACTTGTGCCCGGGCAGGAGGTAAAATTTGGGCATGATCGCAGGCCGCCCGGGCGGGCGGGTTGGGCGCCCGACCGGGCGGTACAGCTACGAGCCCAGATGAGGTTTCTTCGGCTTTGCGTGATTGTGGGATCTTTTCCATATTTTGTGCTATATCCTTTAGCTAATCTTTTAGCATGTGTTCCTAATGTAACTGACTATTTATTTAAGTTTGTTTAGGAAGGTAGGGATTCTATGTAATTAGAAAGGTTGCTTGGAAAAGGAGTTAGCTAAGATAGTTTCCTAATTCTAGTGGGGGTTAGATTAGGAAGGTGGTGTGCCACATGGAGACTCTATAAATATAGAGTTTTCGATTGTAATTATGTGTGTGCTAAAAACCATGTAGGGTGCTCTGATAAGAGAGCGGGAAACCCTTGGGGCTTGGGTTAGTCACCAGGGTGGTGATCGTATTCACCATGTTTGTACTACATTAACTCTAGTACGGGGGAAACACGTTGAGTGAGGTGGGTAGCATAGCTATAGCCAGTGAGTGGCTTGAGAGCTCGTAACAATGTAACCTTGTTTACTCGTAGTGGATTTTGTTTTGGATCGTGTGATCGATCTCGTGGTTTTTCGCTTGGTTTTCAGGTTTCCACGTTAAATCTCTCGTGTCCTTCATTATTCGTTGTTGTTTATTCTTGAACGTTAATGTCACTTGTGTTATTTTCGCTGCCAAATTCCTAACAACATAAATAACCCATTGTAGTCATATGTATTATGATATTCATGAAATCCCATAAAGAAATGATATAATTACCCTACAATTAACCTGAACGAGTGCATTCTAAACATAGAAAACAACTCAAATAATGCACTCATCAACCATATGAGAGAGAGAGAGAGAGAGAGAGAGAGAGAGAGATTGACATATGTTGTTCAAATTTGGTTTTTTTATATTAACAAATATGTAAATGGAGATACGTACTAGATTGTAGATAAAAGTAGTAAGCCACAAATTAATATGACCAAATTCCGTCCAATTTCATTAAGTTTTAAACGATGAACAATTGCAATTGAAGGGGTACATAATGAATATACTAAAATCAATAAACATTAAGACAAAAACATACAATAAGCATATTTGAAGCTGAAATCTAACTAGCATATCATTGGTTGCCGGAACTGAGGACAAAATAGTTGATCTTGATCATGGCTGAGAGTTGGGTGCTAGGTTAACAAACTCTTTTTCCTCTGAGCAACCCTTCCCTTTGACATCACCATCATCGTGTTCATTGAGATGGTCGTGATCACCACCGGTTGGGGGCCTAAATATTTTTCCTCAACAATTCTGGCCTCCACTCAAGCACGCTTTCCAAAATATTTATTAGCTTAACACAAGGTTCCCTCTCCCTAAAAACTACTTCAAGTCATCAATTGAAAATGACCACATTAATCTTTGAAACATATGCTTTGATACTCTAACTCTTCTGAATTTTCCCGATTGTGATAGTAAAGCATCCAATAAATTATTAGAGAGGGGAATGGTGATGTCAAAAGATTTTCCTAGTAACCAAAGAACATGGTGCCAGTATACATGAATGAAATACGAGCAGTGAAAAAAGAGATTAGATTTGTCTTCCTCATGAAAATTGCAGAAGCCACAATCTAAGGGGACAAAAACCTTACTCTGATTTAATCTATCTTAGTAGGAAGGCCATCAAGACATAGCATCCAAATAAAAAAAACTCCCTCTGTCCCCTCTTTACCTTGACAAAACAAATTTGGCACAAGATTTTACGAGGAAATTTTAACCCGTATTTGCCTTTGGTAGAGAAAGATTAAAATATTGTATAGTGGGTGTAAAGGTAAGTAGTGGGTAAGGAGAGAGAGAGAGAGAGTGATTGGAGAGAGAAAATAGATTTTTTTAATTGTATTTTAGAGATAGTGGAGGGTGTAATTTAGGGAGGACATGGAGATTTAATTGGTTTGTAAAGGTAAGTAGGAGACAAATTTTTGATGGTTTGTAAAGCTAAAGAGGGGACGGAAGAAGTATTACTTTATTTAATTGACGAGAGTGAGCTCCCAAATCCAGCTAAAAGCAAAATTAGCTTTAAACTTGTGTTGTAAACCTTGGGCCAAAATGCCAAATGAGTATTAAAAAAAGACCCCAATTGCCACACTGGTATTAAGGCTTTGTTATCTTCATGTTATTTTTGTTGATATTTATTGTTGATTATTTATTTTTGTTGATTTTACTGATTTTTGTTGATTTTTGTCGATTTTATTGATTTTCGTTGATTTTTGTTGATTCGTTAGATTCGGTAGAGAGCGACTTTGTTGATTTTTGCTGATTTTTGTTGATTTTTGTTGATTTTACTGATTTTTGTTGATTTTTACTGATTTTACTGATTTTTGTTGATTTTTGTATTTCAACAAAAATCAACAAAAATAAGTCGAAGATCTGAGAACAAAGCCTTAAATGAAACTCCAGCGACAATAGGGTATTTAAAATTACAGTTTTGCATACTTAAGTCCTAAAACTGAGATTCTGCTGAAAATCCCGAGTGAAGATTTTTAAACAACTATTTCTCTTATAAAATTGCCAAATTATTTACTCCCTTCCTTTTAAAGTCCCTCTCAAGCTATTTTAAGGACAAGAGAATCGAAAAGAAAAAAAAAAAAGAAAAAAGAAAAAACACATTTTAAAAAATAGTTCTTGCCGAAAATTCTCGCCGTAATCCCAATTTTGGACTAAAGTGCGCAAATGCTTCATCTTAAATACCTTATTGTTGACGGAGTTCTTTTAAATACCAATGTGACAATAGAGGTTTTTCTTAAATACCTATTTGGTATTTCGGCCTTAAACCATGTGCTAGTCAGGTAGCAGTTTTGTTGTAAAAATACCTAAACTGGAGAAGCCCCAATATAATTTGTCCCGACCAGAGTTTTATGGGATTGGAATCCCAAGAATCTGATCGACTAAAATTGGAGGGGGGAAGGGGAGGACCCTATCAAGTAAATCCTTATCCCAATTTCCCTGCTCACCAAAAAACATATTAACCGGGATATTTTCATCAAAAAAGGGGCTCATAAGAATTTTGATTAAACCAAGCTGAGAATAAAGCTTTGTGAGTGACCCAATTGTCTTTCCAAAATTGTATTATTCTATATGATATATGTGTATTTAGTTATTTCAAAGTTATAAAGAACACGTATATTGTATACAACGGTAATACACTAGAATTTGGGACTAACCTCAGGCGCTAAACTTTATTACGAAGTCCTGAATTCCGGTATGTTACAACTAACCCTTGCATATCACCGGTCATCGCATCCCAAGGAAGAAGAGGTAACCTGATCTACTCACCTATCAGTCTCAATATTGTTTAGAGCATCATAAGCATTACCCACGACTTCTCGTTTGTTGTAATCCTATTCAATTGGAAGCCATCAATATTCTCGAAGGCTTGAACCCAGACCCTACTCCTCTTGCAGTCCTCACGAAGATACAACATGACCAAATTTTTGCCGAGGTGAAGAATTACTGATATCAAATAATGTAGAGCGATTGCCACTGTTTCAGGGGCTTAGGTGAGAGATAAGGATGAGAGAGAATTATGGATAGGTGGCAATCATATCGGGTGGGCGGGGTCGGTTTTTGGTTGAGTCGTTTTGTTTTCAGATCGTTGTTGGTTTGGGTTAACTCGGGTCACAAGATTGATCAGGTCAATCGGGTTGAATCGAGTTTTTACTATTCTCGGGCTTCGGGTCAACTTGGGTTGGGTCATTTTGGGTTTTGGATTAACTCGGTTCGGGTTAGTTCGGGTTTCGATTGACATGGGTTTTGGATTAAATTGAATTTTAGGTCATATTAGTATGAACTAAGCTTAAGTTTCATAGTTTTTTGAGTCAATATACTGTGAGATTTCGATTTATGTAAAATTTATTTAGTAATAATCATATTTTGTTACTATTAGATCTCACAAGTTAAAGATTATTCGAGTATCGCGTAGATTTCAGTTTCTGGTCATTCCAGATCGAATATTATCAACTTCGGGTCAATTTGGTTGTGGTGTCAACAGATATCGAATTGGATTGGATTTGATATAACTTTGGGTGTCAGATGGATCAAGTATCGAGTAGATCGGATGGGGTTACTTGGGTCAAGTCTTACTAGCTCTATTTTAGATTGCTTTTTATTTTCATGCTTAGGTGAAAGGGAGGGATGAGATAGAAAGTGGGATTTGTAGAAAAGAGGAGAAAGGAAAAGCGGAATTGACATTATATTGGGCCTTTTCCAATTGGGTTTCTCCGTCACGTGACAAATCCAACTCTTACGAGACCAGTTGTTTCCAATTTATTTGTGTAAATCATATAGTTGTGATTAAAAGTATATTGACCATCAAAGTAGATCTCGAGAGGAGCTCTTGACATACCAGTCAACTTACCCAGTTAGGCAGCTGTTTCCAAATTTTTTTTTTTTGCACCAAAAAAAAAAACACAATAAAAAAAGGTGTTTGGCCCATGGTAAACAAGCTTTAACTTATACACCATATCACATATTCAAACCTACGGGGGAACATCTACACGATTTATTCGTGCAGTACCCGAGACCGCGCGTTAAGAGGCGCCATTTAGCCACGTCCATTCATTGCGCCCACACACGCACAAAAAAAAAAAAAAAAAGAAACAGAAACAATAAAAAAAAGGAAAAATTTCATTTTGCGTATCTGATGTTTGGGTTAATTGCAATTTGGGTACCTGTCTTTTCAATAATCTCATTTTAGATACCTGAAATTTTGAAAACTGTTTCATTTTGGGTCATTTCACTAACACCGTTAAAATTTCCGTTAACATGGTGATGTGTCATTAAGTAAAAATTTCTTAACAAATTTCCAAAAATTTCAGAAAAAGTTTTAAAAATTATTTTATGTTTATTTGTAGTTATAGGAAAATTTCTGAACTTTTTGGGAATTTTTCAAAAATTTTTGGTTTAATGACACGTCAGCAAATTAACAGAATTTGTTAACGACATTAGTACAATGACCTAAAATGAGACGGTTTTCCAAATTTCAGGTACCCAAAATGAAATTATTGAAAAAACAGGTACCCAAATTGCAATTAAGTCTAGCGTCGGTTAATCAAAATGAAATTTTTGCTAAAAAGAATATTGACCGTCAAAGCTGTTAGATAACTCACCATTGGAAGGTGACAAAAACATTGTAGATAAACCTCCTACATTTCCTCCCAAACCAATTCTTCTCTAAATCCTCCTTCCCCCAAGGGAGAAAAGCAGAAAAATCCTCTGCTAAATTCTTCATTTTCCATCTCTTCTCAATGGTTCCTCTTCTTTCTCTCACCTCACCACACTGCTTCTCCACTGGCATCCTCTTCTCCAAGAAACCAGCCATCTCCACACTCTTCCATCATCACTTCCCTAAAGTAAAGCACCCAACTCACCAACCCCATCGTTTTACCACTAACTCACTCCAAAACGATGCGTCTGAATCAGAATTGCCCAGTTATGCCACAAAATCGCAGTTGAGAACGCTTTTCCCAGGTGGGTATAAGCGGCCGGAGATCAAAGTGCCCAACATTGTGCTCCAATTGGATGCTGGTGAGGTTTTGGGTGATGGGTTGGTCTTGGATTTTGTGGATGGCGCCGTTGCGAAGTGGGTTGGAATTGTGGTTGTCAATGGCCGCGAAGCGGGTGGTGGGAAGTTGTATGAGGCTGCTTGTTTGTTGAAGTCTGTGATTAGGGACCGGGCTTACTTGTTGATAGCTGAGCGTGTTGATATTGCTGCTGCTGTTAATGCTAGTGGAGTTCTGTTATCTGATCAAGGTAACTTGAAAAGAAAAAAAAACATGATTATGGCTGTTTCGTTTCTTTGTTTACTTTGGATTATTGGAATTGTAGTATTTGCATAATGTGATGAAAGGCAAATGGTTAGGTGCAGTATTAAGACTTTGCTCTTGTTTGTTAAAAGTCAGTAGTACTAATTTTACTGCTGCCCATTAATGCCCCTAAAGGCCACTATTTTTGGTGCATTATTAAAGGTATTTTCTCTGAAGTATTGCCCTTTACTTTAGTTTTCTCTTTCCCCCTCCCCCTGACAAGTTTAAAATGAAGTTCCTGGATGAACTGTGTTGCTAGCTAAGTATAACTGTGGCAGTGTTACATTGTCTATAGCCGATAGGTACCTTGTGGTTTTTGAAGGAAGAAATGTATGCTCCAAACAACATATGTGTTCAGGTATGGAGGATGAAGGAAACTTTAGGAAAGAGAGAAAAAAATAATCTATGCCTAATTAGAGTTAGAGACAAGAAGAAAAGAAAGAAATATTGTGTGACTTACTTGATTATGTTAAATGCTTCACACATGCAGCATGCTTTGTAACTACTCTGCCAAATCCTCAAATAGATAGATTAATAGGGGAATATGATACTATTCAGTAACAAAATCTAAAGATCAGTTGGTAGATGATTGAAGAGGCTTACGGTAGTTATGGGAAGAAATGCCCGTGTGTTTAACTGGGTGGCTTTATCAGCTGATTTCTTGTGGGATAGAGTCACTTATTTAGCTTCTTTTTGGGCTAGAGCCGTAGGGACTTTTAGGAGTTATACTGTTAGTGGGATCCAGCGTAACTAGGCTATTCTGTTACTAGCTTTTATGGAGGGCATCTTGTCCTCCATTGCTGTATTTTCTTGACATTTCATTAATATATACTGTCTTCTTTATCTAAAAAAAGGCTTATGATGGGGTTAGTTGCCTAATCAGGATAGGGTGTTAGAGAAGAAGGGGTTCGGTCCTGGGTGGCATAATTGGATTAGGGGATGTTTTTCTAATGCTAGATTTTTGATCTTGGTTAATGGTGCCCTTATAGATTGGTTTTCTTTTCCCCTCGTGGTCTTAGACAAGGAGACTCCCTCTCCCCTATGGTTTGAAATCGCGGTATCGGTTATAATCGGGGTAACGGTCGTGACATTGCAGAAACGGACTTAGTTTCGCGTATAGGATCGCAGTCGAGGTGAATTTTGGTATTGGCCATATCAACCAAATATTGGCTATTATCGACCGTATCGGCCATGTAATAGTCATATCGGTCATGTAGCGACCGTATCGGCCATGTACTGGTCTTTTCGAATAATCTCAACATATCGGGATTTCGCGTGTGGGAACCTTAAAAACTGATACGTATCTGCCAATATTTGATACCATGGTTTCCCATTTCTCTTTGCTGTAGCTGTCAATGTTCTTGGTCGGATGTTGGATAAGAGTGTCGAGGAGGATAGGTGGGTTGTTTTAGGATGGAAAAGGAGAGGGTAGCAGTGTCTTATTTGCAAGTTGCACAATATACCAATTTTTTTTAATCCGGCCAATCTTGAGAGCTTCCAGAGGATGTGTACTATCTTGCAGATTTTGGAGATTATTTCAAGATGCGGATTAATTTATCCAAGTGTAGTTTGGCGAGGGTTCATGTGGAAAATGGGGTCTTAGAGTCTTTTTCCTCTTCTAAAGGGTGTCAAATTCTTTGCCTCTTACTTATTTGGATGTTCCTTTTGGGGGTAATCCGTGGTTCCAGTTTTTTTGGGAGCTAGTTGTATCCCGGGTAGTTGGGTGTCTAGATAAGTGGATGGTGACTTACTTTTCTTTTGACGGGGAGAGGAGGGGAGGATCACAAAACTACAGTCTTGTTTAGCTAGCATTTCATCTACTACCTGTCCCTTTTTATATTCTCAGTTGGTATGGCTAATAGGATTGAGAGACTGATGCGGGATTTCTTATGGGTTGAGCTGATGGAGGGAGGAAAGATCGTCTTGTTAGTTGGGACCGAGTGTGTTGTGTAGACCTAAGGCAGAGGGGGGTTTGGGTCTTGGTCGGTTGGTGTTTAAAAACATTTTGTTGGTGGGAAAGTGGTTGTGGCAATTCCCTTTGTAGGCTGGGTCTCTATGGCACCAAGTTATCAGAAGTAAATATGATTCATTAGCAGAATGGATGGGACAATCTCTCTGGATTGCTTGTTTGGACCATGCTGCTAGCTAGAATAAACACCCATATTTCTTCAAATCAGTGTGTTTTGTGTTATCAGGATGGGAGACTTCCCAACATTAGTTGTTGCATCGTATTTTTACGGGGTTTCTTTGGCACCGACTTTTGGGGGTTAAGGGAGTGTTATGTTTGTCCCATACAACATGTGTAGACTCGTTATGTTGGTTTGGGGCGGGGCAAGGAATGCAACTTACTTTTGAGATATGTTTTTTTTTTTTATTCTTCTCTGCTGCTTCGGATGGAACTTGATTCTCAAATCTTCACGGGGATTTCTAAGCTAGTAGGTGATAGCCACGCAAGTGTACGATTCTATTGAAGTGGTAAAAAGAGTACCGTATCCACAGGGAGCAAGGTTTCAAGTACCGAATCTATCAAATTTTATCTATTAGGCAATCCAATCACAAGTTTCAGCTAATAGAACTACTAAACGACGGCTTCACACAAGGATTGAACAAATAAAAGAGAATTAGGGTCGACTTCACCCAATCAAACCACTTGACTAACAAGACAAATTACACTAACATGCCATTTCAATTGATGCAAAGACGGATAAAGGACACCTAGAAATCTCTTTCGAACGATTTCTAAGCCAAACCTAACAATATTAAACCACCTATTTTGATGGGGTAGAACACGTTAAGAGCATTAAGCACAAAATCAAATCCAAAAGTCTACGAGAAAGCACAATCTACTTTCGTGATTAAACTCTCAAGATGGTCAATTGCAACCCATGAATAAGTGTACCCCTTTCAATTTATACAAATCACTTTAGTTAAACAAGACTCCATTTTCAAGCAAGTTGATTAACTAGGGCATAGAAAGACCACGTGCAATCGATTTCAAGGCAAGCTAGTAATAATTCATCCAAACATCAAACGAATTTGATTGGGCTACATCAGCCCTAATTAGGGGACTAGCTCCTCATACTTTCAAAATGAAGAGAAATCAAATGCCCAACAATAAACATGCTTAATTTCAACTAGAGATTTAGAATAATTCTATAAATTGAAAGGTAAAGCAATAGAGAGGGGGAAGAAGTAGAGAGAAGAGAACTTTACCAAACACTTCAAATTGCACAAAACTTGAACAAAAGCGTCCAAGTCGATCGATCGTCAAGAACAAAAACTAGAATTTAAGAGAACTAATCTAGATTAAACTATGAAAGCTAAGTGAAACTATGAAGAGAGTCTAGATGATCTGAAAAATTAGGCTTCAAAGTCTTCTTATATCCCAAAAAGAATAGTGGAACAAGCCTAAAAGTCATCTCACAAAAATGGGCAAAACCCGTTCCAAACGGCTCCCGGATGACTGCCACCCGGCCGGGCCTAAATATAGGGCGAAGGCTTCTCGGCCGGGTGGCCTTGAGCTGCTACGTGCTGATGTTTCTGGTTGGAGCGCCTGACCGGGCGCATTTACGGCCGGGCAGCACCTATCTGCTGACTTCTAGAGTGTTTTGATCAACTTGCACTTGGAGTTTGGCAAAACGTTCAACATAAAAGTTGTAGCCATACTTCTTATCTTTCCATAGCCTCTTGAACCGCCTCATCTGGAGCTTAAACGAAGATGTTATAGCCGAAATACCATACAGGTGTCAAAATGGCAAGAACACAAGGCTAACTCGTTGTTTCCAATTCGTGTCTGTAGCTTGAGATATTTGAATTCGACCAAACCCATTGCATTCTTCACTCATTGTGGCCTTCAAAAACTCTCTAAAAAACTCATCAAAGTCTTGGGGTATCGAATTAATCCTGAAAGACATCAAACATGCAAAATACCCCAAGTAGTCATCCATTTCAAAAATAATCACAAATAATTCATGTAATGAGCTCAAAACCAAACCGAATGAGTGTGAAATAAATATATAAAATGACTCAAATATCGCACTCATCAGTAGGGTTTGTTCGGGACCGAATTGTGTATCTGGCTTCTCTTTGGGCCAAAGTGGCAAGGGCTACCCTTTCTGACATCGAACATCGAATTGTGATTTTGTTTTGTTTTTTTTAGTTTATGTACTTATTTGTTTTTGTTTCATTTTTGCAAACTTTTTGTCCTCCTACTTTGTAACTTTCTTTGTCATTGATACAATTTTCACTTATCAAACACAAAAAAAAAAAAAAAAAGTTGGTTGAACAGGCTTGTAAAGCCCTACACTGCTTCTGGGAAGCAACATATTACCATTGTGAATGAAAACAATGTGAGTGTATGATATGACATAAGCATAGTCCATAGATCTCTGATTGCTTCTTGGGCAGAACTTTCTCTCCTGATATGCTTAGTTCAAAATCACTTTCTTTGCTTTGCTAACTTCTGATGCGAACCTCTAACTTGTTTGGTTGGTCTGCTAATACCTTTACCATATTGATAGGTCTTCCTACAATCGTAGCAAGGAGCACTATGATGGGTTCGAAGTCTGACTCAGTAGTCCTCCCTGTGGTTGGAAGAATTGTGCAAACCATAAATGCTGCTCTCAGTGCTTCTAATTCTGAAGGTGCTGACTTTCTTATTTACAGTTCTCCTGTGGAAGAATGGAATGATCTCTTGATACAGTCTATGGAAGAGAATGTTAAGATTCCAATCTTTGTTGAAACCACATGGATGAAAAATGATATGTATTTTAGTAAAGTGTCAAAGCTACTGATGTCTGGTGCAAGTGGTATTATCACTACATTAGAGGAACTAAAATCCAGTGGTGATATTCTTAGCAAATTGCTGTATGAAGCATCCACAACTGACATCCTGAATTCTAATAAGCTCAACATGTTGAACACCACTAATGGATTTGCTAGCCAAACGGGGATCGCTAGCCCTGCCAATTTGGTAAATGAAGAAGTGCAATTCATAAAGAAGGAGAGACGTTTGTTAGTAGAAGCTGTTAATGCTATTGAGAAGGCTGCACCACTGGTGAACATTTTACTAACATTGGGTAGCTAAATTATGTTGAATAACTTAACAAATTTGTTAATTTTTTCTATTGGATCTTATGTCTGATCTGAGATTCGTTTTGAATGCAGATGGAGGAAATTTCACTTCTCAATGATGCTATCTCCCAACTTGATGAACCATTTTTGCTGGTCATAGTGGTAATTGTGTGCTGAACTTCAACAAAATTCTGGTTCCAACGATAACATGGGTATTAGCTCTGAATTTCAATGAAATATTTCCTTTTCCCTAGTTAGTAGAATCTTACGAAATGTAGTTGTGCTGGGATTTCTGAGAGGCAAGCTTATATGTGGTCCTTTGTCTGCTGTTATGTGCACATAACAAAGGTGAACTAGGCTCCAGTACCATTGTAGAGCTTGGATAATAACTTACCTATCCTTATCCTTATTTAGAACTTGTTTATATTCTCTGAGGATAATTGAGGCTTGACAGGCATAATGTTCTATGCTAAATGTCCAAATATTGAAGACAACTGTACGATCATGCTTAGTGTCAGGATACTAATCTCAGTTGCCGTCGCGGTTTTTGTGAAAAGGTAGTGTTATGAGTATAGCTAACGACTAATTATTGGTTGTATTGGCATTTGTTGGCATCGGTTGTCTCAGCCATGTTATCAGCTTAGCTAGCTCAGAAAACGATACATACTGGCTGATATGTAGCATATATGACAAGATTTGATATCATGCTCAATGCTTCTGCATCTCTGGTTCAATTGTTGGGGCCAAACTCTTTTGTCTTATATGGGCTCTTCCATGTGTGAAAGAAAATATTGGATGGTTGAATACTCTTTTTCATCTCATTACTCTTTCAGCTAGTTATTCAACTCTTAGTTATCAAACAATTTCTCAGATTATTTCAACTTTCAGCTCCACACATACAACTAGTTTTGAGAAGCTACCCGTACAAGTCTTCAGCTTCAACTAGCACAACTAGTGTATATTGTTTGATAGCAACTTTCAAATATTTTGTACAAATGTTTTTACTCTCTTCTAACTTTTTTAGCTAACAAAACAGCTAGTTGTGCCAAGCATTGCTTTTATCCTTCCACTTCTTCACTTGGGTGCTAAATTATCTCCCAATAGTCAAAGTTTCACATTCATCCTTTTTAGTCAATGCTATTTGATAAAGTAAATATAAAATAGCTCTGCCATTGTTCAGATAGAAGACTAATGGTCTACAGTTTCACAAATAAAGTCTCTTTTTAGGTTTATGATCTTAGACTTTAATAGGTTTGAAATGCGCTTTGTTGAGTCCACCTTTTTGCAAAATGGTATGAAGGTGATCATAATCCTTCGTGTATTATCTTGAAGAATTTTCTTATTTTTTGATCAAGGATTTGGGACATCTTGAAGGACACATACTTGCTCATGTAGGAGACCTTATATCTTATACAGCCTTATTTTTTTGCTTCATGTTCAGTCTCTTCTCCCTATTATTTGAGATTGACTATCAATTGAACATCTTTCCCTAATAGCATCCGTTGAACTATCTGCATCAGAGTTGGATGATATTTTTTTTAGGACTCCTTGTCCTCTTCTTGTATTCTTACTGTTTATTATTAGTACAATTTCTTTATTATCTAAAAAGATGATACATCAGATTTTGTGGCTTAATTTATCACCTTTACTCTTTGCCCTTCTCTCCTCGTAATATCTTGTGACAGGTGCCATATGTTCTGTAGTGTGTTAGATTTGTTATACTATTTCTTGTCCACTTCTTGTTGGCAGGAAAAAGTATTTGGCATCATTAACAGTCTGTCCACTGGGTGGCTAGGATTCTAGGGAGGGGGGTGTTAATCACTTAGAATGTGTTTCGTTCAAAGGACTTGTCAATTGACTGCCAGTGCCAATCAGTACCCCCCCCCCCCTTTTTCCTGGAATTTCAATACTATACATTGTTTCTTCCCTTTTCATTGTTTCATTTGCTCACTGTGCTACAAGAGCATTTGACTTTGTTTGGAAAAAAAGGGGTGGTTGCTTTGTCACACTTTCACTTATTCTCTTTCGTTGGAAATGGGAACATGAATCTAATACACAAGACCTTCATTCCTACAGGAAGTAGATAACTTGTGTTAGAGTAATCCCAGATTTGCAATAACCAAATAATTCTTTAACAAATTACGGATTTTATGCCATGCTATGGTTTGAGTAATATCTAAATAGGATTATGCACTGACAAACGGAATAGTTCAATAATAAGGAATTTCTCAGATATTGCAGTATGAATAATATGTTGCTTGTGAGTTTGCTCTTCAATTACTCAGTTATTGATTTTACCAGGGTGAATTCAACTCTGGGAAATCGAGTGTTATCAATGCACTCCTTGGAGGAAAGTTCCTGAAGGAGGGGGTAGTTCCCACCACCAATGAGATTACTTTCTTGCACTATTCTGAACTTGACTCTAAGGAGCAGCAACGTTGTGAAAGGCATCCAGATGGTCAATATAGTTGCTACTTATCTGCCCAAATTCTTAAGAAGGTAAGTTTTGATTTTTCGATATGCTACTAGATGATGCCACAGTTTTATAACTTCTGTTTTCTTCCACTGCCTTAAAACTTGTTGGATGATGCAATGCTGTTAAACATGTTTCTTATGGCATCATTGTATTTGAGTCATGTAATGAAATAGACTATAGATTAGTTATCTAAAACAATGGAAGAGAGGAAGACATTCTTCTTAGAGGAAGACGTTCTTCTTTTTATTTTTAATTTATTTTTCGGGCTGTGTGTGCGCACATGTGTTTGCTGAACCAGTTAATTGACTGAATTATCTTTCCTTTCTGGGCTGTTGAACCAGATGGTTATTGTTGATACACCTGGAACTAATGTCATTCTTCAAAGACAACAGCGGCTCACTGAGGAATTTGTGCCACGGGCTGACTTGCTTCTCTTTGTCCTTTCAGCTGATCGCCCCTTAAGTGAGAGTGAGGTATGGTTTGCAGCTTCTCTTATCTATCATGAATTTGTTGATGCTCTGATTGAGATTGACAATCTGGTTGAGTTGCTCTTTAAGCTATATGGCTTATATTTTATTCCCTCACTCTCAATATGATTGTCCTTTATTTTGCTTGTCCCCTTTGTTACTTGGACTCGGCTACAAGTGTCCAGCATGCGTATGTGTCCATATGTCAATTCGGTCATTTTCTTAAACTTGTTTTGCATGAAACAAAGGGTCAAGTGTCTGTACATATGCGAGATTGTCTAGTATCTAACCTGAGTATTTGAGGTGAAATAACAATCCTAGTACCAAAGCTTGTCTGAAAACAGCAGTCTTGATTTTAGTGACAATATGTTCACAAAATTAAGCGTTTTATTAAACTGACAAACAGACATATGTCATATAATTTTTTCTTATTTTATTTATTTTAGATAAGAAAGTAATTAAGTTAATAACAAGTCGAAAAGAATACACGAGGAGGACAAGAAGTTCTCCTGGAGTACACTCCAGATCCCGAAACCTAAAATCCCTTGTACTTTTGACAAAGAGATTCTAAGAAAACAAGAAAAGCAAACTCACCAACACACACTTACAAAAGAAGAATTAGAAAACCCGCAACCCTCATACCCTAAAACAAACTAACTAATCATTCTGACATATGTCATATAATGTGCTATAAACTAGTAAAAGGGTAGTTATGGACTAGCAATTTTCCTTTGTATTTGGATTTGGGTATGTTCTTTTCAACTTATTTTGACTAAACTCTAAAACTGAGCTGAACTAAATTGAATGAATAGTAATCTGTGAGTGAAAAAGTATGTTCCATGAATTGGTCTGAACTGAAATGAAACTTACCAAAATAAGTTGAAAATAACACGCCCAAAGGAGACAATCATTGTGGGATAGAGTGAAACAACCTTTTGGTATTTTTTCTTTAAAAAGAGAATTTAAGCTTTCTTATTGTTTGGCTGGCTAGCTGTTAATATGGTGGTGGTTGACTTCATCCCTTGATGAATAGAGGGTTACACCCATCACAATATCATAGATAGATACCCATCACAATATCATAGATATGTGAACTTGATGCAGCATCACCTATAATTGAGGAAAAGATAAATTGTTTCTAAGAAATAAGCAGCTAAAAGTTAGATTACTCTATTTTAGCCTAGCCTAGTGTTGAACCGATGGTAGTGAAAACATTATAATGGTATCAAAAGATTGAAATTGTTTCTAGAAAAAAGAACTTTTTCGTACTATATTTTTTAAAAAACATTTATCATTCATATGAAAAAACATCTTTTCATTTGGAATGCTGATTAATTTTTTCAATTAATAACAAATAGAATTAGGGGTCTACACCCCTAATTCAGTGTTTGGGTGAGCCTACACCTAAGTTTTCTCTAGCGACCTTTATTTGGAAGGCAAAAGTTCCAAAAAAGGTGCGGGCATTTGTATGGACTTTGGCGTTGGACAAGCTTAACACCAATGATCTACGCCAAAGGAGGAGACCCAGAGTTACACTGTCACCGGATATTTGTTTGTTGTGTCGTGCCAGTAGTGAAACAGCTGGACATCTTTTCCTTGGGTGTAATCTGGCACGCAATATTTGGAGTAGGCTATTCGGAATGGTTGGGGAAGAGTTGATTTGCCCATCCAATGTATTGGATTTTTTACAGATTCGCTTCGTAGGATTTGGGAGACAGAAGGAGAAGAAAGTGCTGTGGCAAAATGCTTTGTTGGCGGTGCTATGGTGCTTATGGCTCGAGCGAAATGCGAGGGTTTTCACTGGGACCTTTGCTACTCCAGATATGTTGTGGGATAGGATT
>BSSO01003675.1:0-15994 GCA_030267885.1 Mesembryanthemum crystallinum | reverse complement strand
AAAAAATTTGATTCATTGTAGGAAGTATAAAAATCTATATATATTCCCGCCTATATGAACAATATATGAAATATCTTAAATTAGTACTGATCCAAAAATATTTCTTACACATAAGCTTGCTTTCAAACGAAATGAAAATTGACAAATAATTGTTGGCAAATTTAAATTCCCCATGATCCAACATAACAAGTTTCAAGAGCTTTGTTCATGGTTATACAGCTAAACCAAATAAATGGAAAAAAAAATAAAAATACTTAGCATCTAAAATTATCAAGCTCAAAGATTGTGACACCAATTACATATTTAACCCGTGCATCGCACTGGATCGAAAACTAGTTGGATCAAATTAAATCTGATATGACA
The DNA here is from genome assembly GCA_030267885.1 of Mesembryanthemum crystallinum. Lineage (NCBI taxonomy): Eukaryota > Viridiplantae > Streptophyta > Magnoliopsida > Caryophyllales > Aizoaceae > Mesembryanthemum > Mesembryanthemum crystallinum. The sequence goes on along the minus strand of BSSO01003675.1, from coordinate 15,631 downwards.
AGAGATAAAAACAAAATGGTCATTGATAAATAAGAGCAATTAATACAAACATACAGTTTTACGAGAACAAATAAATATGAGAGAGTATTCTTTGAATTGAAAATTTCTTAGTTTGAATTAACCAGTTGATGTAACTAATATTTGACAAATTGTGTGTATTTATAGCAGTATCTAATGATTTTTATCATGTGCCCTATGCCCTTAGGGCACAGGGTAGCATTTTGTATGCCTAATAACCAAAGAGATACTAGTTTTTAAATTAGCTTTTTCAGTGACTAACTTAGTCCGCTAATTTGCAACCAATTAAAAAAAAAAAACAAAAAAAAAAACTTGGGTTGTGTTATAAATAGCTCTATATAATAGCAGTGATACTTGCGAACAATAAGTGATACTTATAAGCTAAAAAGTGGTACTTTCAACTGATAAATAAGTGATACTTTCAACTGTCTTACATTAATCATTTTACTTTCAAGATAGTTAGAGAAAAGTAATAATAAAAAAGGAGGAGTGAACTACTAGAAAATAGAAAATTACAACTAGTTATTGCCTTGGAATATTGTGCTACCGGTGAGTAGATTTTAAGGATCAATATGGTATTGCTTAAGAATTGAAATTCATCTAGATCATGTATTATGTGATTTAGGTGAAAATCAATATAAATAACTAACATTTAACAAAGTTATGCAACAAGTTAAAATCACAAATGATTCCCAAATTTTTCAATAATTTGAGCACATAAATTAAATCTAAACCATGGATTGAAAATTCAACTAGTTGGCTGAAATGGGGGGGGGGGGGGGAGAGAGAGACGATGTAGAAGAAGATGAGANTTTAGAAAGTTCAAAGATGCCAATAAATGGCAGTGACCTCTTGCCTTTTGATTTATCTCTTCAATGCTAATAACTCTAATAATAATGTATTTAAGTGCGGTTCAATAATAAAATATAATTAGTAGTACAGTTGGTACAATTATGCGAATGATAACCTTAAGTTAAGACGTTCAAATCTTAGAAGTTTTTATTTTCCTTTAATTTTAGAGTCAACACAATAAAGATGGCTAATGAAATGACAACACATGCCAAGTCACTGAATATATTGACACAAAAGTAAGTATAGAAGATAGATACATAAATACAACCTTTGTGATATGAGTAAAGGGGCTGTTTAGGTGGAAGAACAATTTAAGGAACATAAGACAGTAAATAAAAGAGGCAAAAGACACGGTGTTTAGCATAAAAAAAAAACCTAAATGAATAGCTGTAAAAAACCACGACCCCGAATGGATTTGTAACTACTACTTCTATGATTAAGAAATGAAAACTTGTGAATACAAAGATCACTCCTCCTAGATCTAACCCTATATCTAGCACGTCATACTTACTCAAGTATGTGACCACTCATTCAAACAACTCAGCTTGAAACACTCAAAAATTTAATCTGGAAAAATAAAGATTACAAAAACAACCTAAGTGTGTTTGGGTACAAAGGAAAGGGATTGACTTTAGAGCTAATTGCAGGGACAGTTCATGTAGAGCAAATCAGCAGGTTGCTCTACAAGGCTATAGCATTTTTGAGTTCTCAAGGATAGATACAATCTCACGTTGAAGCGCTTAAGAAAAAAATATCAACCTACCTCAGTCTTTGTAGACGTTATATTAGCTTAATTTTTTCCCTTAACAATCTTAACCCAATACAAACTCTAAAATATACTATTTCACAAAAGATAACGAGATATTTTTTTTTAGGGTTAAAAGATAACGAGATATAGGGAGAATATTTAGATAGCTAAATCAGAATTGTCCCAACAATAATATAATCAAAATTGACCAAGCAAAAGATAATATTTCAGTTATAAAAAAATAGCGAAATATTATCTACTTACTTTCCAATGAACTAGATATTTAGGGAAATTAGGACTCTTAGTGAAAGATAATTTTACTAAATAATTATTCTGATTTTTCTACAATAAATCTCAGCAAATAATATCTATTATTATCTAAAAGATTATCCCATAAGATACTCGAGAATAATATCATTGAGTAACTTGTTTACAGTAGTAGGGGGAAAAGGTGCCTAAGCTATTCCTCCTACGTGCAGTGAACAACTAACCTACACCATATGTACCTTTCATTAGCACTCTAACAAACTATCACCAAGCACTTAAACTCTATGAAGTAAAGCAATAAAAGCAGCATCAATGAATTTCATGCAAATCCACTTAATCTTCAAGAACGTTTAATGATCAAACCTAATATTCACACCTTGCAAAACAACAAATAGCATAAGCGTATTTGTTTGTTATCATCAAAACCAACACTTTTGATTATCTCATGTAAACTACCCCCACCCCATATTATTGGAGGGTTGCTGGATCCTACCAGGTTAGCATAGTAGAATCAAAATCCCCATTGTTGGACAATGGCCCAAACAAGCACCTTAAGGCTTGGCATGTCTTCCCTCACATGTCTAAGTACCAATCTTTCAACATTTAAGTCCATGTCACAACTTTGAGCTTGGCTCAAATATCATATTCATCAAGCCCATAAACATCCCAATTTCCTTTTTACTCCATAGGTAATGAAAATGAGACAAGTTTTTTCATCATGAGGGGACCAAATCCTAATAGTACCAAAGAAGATATAATAAGTGTCTATGGTTGAAAACCCAATATAAAGTGGTAATATAATGAGAGATATAGATAAATGGATTTATAAATGTCCAAAACAACAAGCATTCAAATAGAGCAAGGATTAAGAAGCTAAAAACCTTGATGTGTCATCCATAAACAAACTTATCTACCAAAGAAAAAAAAATATAACATCTTTAAGCTTAGAAATACAAACAAAAGAGTTACAAAAACCATAGGGTTCACAAACAATCAAGTATAAACACAACATTATTAGATGATAGAAAAACATTTGTATAGGAGTATTAGTTATCAAGTACGAGTTTAATTTATTTGGTTCACACGTTCTATTATTGCAAATAAACATATTTGAAGTGTAGGATTATTCGAGGTAAAAAGATGATTTGCTTTTGTTGTATTATGAACAATGAACATGGTTAACTTATGAATATCAAATCACCAAAGGATTAAAGGGTCAACAAAGATAAGCAAATAACTTTTATGAGATGACTAGATAAGAGAGTGTTTAAAATAGTGTAACAAGTAACACCAAACAAGTGAAGACTCCAAACAAGTGATTCAAGTAGGCCTTTAACACCAAACACATTGTCCACCTCTTCTTCTTTTTTTTTTAATTTATTTATTTAAGCAAGAAAACTAACGAATATCATTTCGAAATTTGGATAGTGAAAAACACTACCTGAATTCAAATCCTAAATTACGGATATTGATCTCCAATATCCGAAAAAGTATATTTTTTTAACTTTTTAAATGTTACAATTTCTGATTTTTTCGGATATCCGATCAAAATAATTGGGATATTTCGAATCACCAGATGTAAATATTTAGGATATTTTAGATATTTAAATCTGAAAATATCTGACATATCTAAAAATTTTGAAAATTTTGAATATACAAAATTTATAAAACCGATATCTGAATTCGAATCCAAAATTTCGGAATCAGGTTTCAGATTATTTGCATGAATCGAATTTTTTTTTTTAACACCTCTACTAATGACCCATTATATCACTAAGGGGAAGGAAAAAGTTTAGGATGAGTAAGAAGTGAATTTATATTTTCAAAGTGGGAAGGGTCTCTAACCACTAAATTTGATTACTATCATTTCACCTCCTAGTGGTTTCATTGATATTGACTTCACATTGGTAGGGCATGCTTGTTTAGTTAAAATGAGACATTACTTAGCATTAACATTTTTCTCTGTTTTTTTTTTTTGAAAGGTATTTAACATGGTACTTGACCCCTCAAAGATTCATACATGCTTGTTAAATTTGAAAAGTATTAAGAAGGTATCTAGATATCTCTTTTGTGGGCACATAATTGTTACATACATGGCCTGCTCTAACATGGGAGATAAGTGGAAATGAATCAAGAAAAGTTGAGAGGTCTCAATCCCCCTACTTTTTTTTTTTTAATAAAATAGTAGAGATTTTAGAGAGAGACAAAATGAGGGTTGGTGATCCATCCTAGTGTCATCTAAATTTTTTCTTGTTAAAGAAGCGAAGGGTGAAAAGGAATAGATCGTCTTTCAAGACATTGTCTTATGGAGTGAGTTATGTGAAGTTTAATGTATCAAATTTTAATGTAAAAAGTATTACATATTGTTTAACACAATTTTCGGGTATAACTGTTTAATCGTTGGACTACCTAATTCAGGGTGACTCTTTGCAATTCATGGGCGATTTAAGCAGCTTAGGGGTAGGGTGATTTATAAATTATAAGAAGTTGTAAAAAGTCATCCCTAAATCGTTGAAAGTCCCCTAAATTGCAAAAAATTGCCCCTAAATTAGATCGTCTAACAATTAAACGGTTGTACAATAGTGTGGGTTATTGCTTTAAAACTATCCGCAAAAGTAACATTTATGTTGTTCAAAATAGTACTCCTACAACTTTCCAACTTGAAAAATATCTTATTCAAAAGCATCATTAGTCTTATGAGCAGTATGTAAGACCGCTCATATAAGTTTTTGCGGAAAAACGAAAATTAGTAAGAGATCTTTTCCATTTTAAAAGTTTTGAGATTTAATTAATTACGAGTAACAATTATATGCAACAGTCTTATTGTGAGATAAACTAATATAGGGATGATTTTAAACAAATCAATAGTGACTTTGTGAGTATTATTGGTACTTATTTAAACTTTTACATGAATTAATTCCAAAAATCTAGGGGCGATTTTTAACATTTTAAAGGTGACATTGTGAGTATTATGTGTAACTTTTAAGCTTAAAAGCTTATAGAGTCGGTTGCACGCGATCATTCACCCTTTTTTGACCTTTAAAACAAGAAGGAAAAGGGGGAGATAAAAGAAAGGAAAACATATTTGCTACGCAAACAGGCAAATGATCAAGTCTATATAAATCAACGAACCAAACTATATACAAATAGAGTTTGCCAATTCTCTACACAAATCTCACTATACCAATCAATCCAAAAAATTAATGTAAAATATATAACACACACACTCACACATTATATACTAAAGCATACACAAATAGCACACCTACAACTACAAGTTATTGATTTCAGATAATTAAGCTCACAAACAAGCAATAAGGGCTGATAATATAATTGCTAAATAAGTGTAACATCACAATCATATAATCTAAGAGATGGAGAATCTTCTTCTTCTTGGCTTGGTTAGATCCACCCCATCATCCAAATGAGAAGTGTCCTTAGACCCATGTTTGAAGGGATTCAACTTCCCTAGTGTCTTAGACATTGATGAGAAAAATGTACCCTTTTTTGGTATACTTGTGGTTGTCCTAGAGGATGTCCCTTGGTTTCTTTGCATGTCGGAGATGTACATCTTCATCTTCATGAGCTCGGACTTTAAGTTTTCGTTCTCCTTCAATAGGGAGACATCGGCCTGTAATTGACCCCTTGTGGCTATTGCATCCGGTACATTGTCATTGTTAGTGACTCCGCCTCTGAGCTTTAGTTGGTCATAGTAGAGGGCATGTAGGACAATCTGGACTGGGAGTCGCTTGTTTTGTGAGGCATGGAGTCGAGCTTCATAGGATAGCTTCAAGGGATCCATCGCGCTACACACTTTCTCCCTTTCTATTTCGTCTAGGTTTGGATGTGCCTGCATTGAACAATCAATGGTTAACAATAAGCATAGGAAAAAAAAAAACTTCTATCCCAAAATAATTGATAACATTAGATTTTTGCAGTTTACTGATATACACATTCTTGTATGCAAAGGATTCATGATGAGACGGATATGTATGTCACTGCTAAGCTGTTTAATGTTATCCTTGAATAGATTATGTCATCTATAATTTTATAAATTCACAAGTAAATTTTCAAAGACTCTCAATGTCACCCCTAAATTGGATTGTCTCATCATGAGATAGTTGCACAAGTGTGTTACTCTTTAATAAAATGGACGTTTTTGGAGTGGCTTTGAAGATGCTCACCTTTAAATAGATGTCGATTGCTCTATAAAGATCATCCTCCATTCTCCTAGCACCCTTAGGAACAAGATTAGCAATGCCATTGAACTTCGAAATACTAAGATCTGCATAAGTTGCAACCTCAGCAAGATAAGAATCCACAGTCTTAGCTACCCTCTGCATTGAACCAGAGCACACATCCTTAAAGTTACCCCCATTGAAGACATCCACACTCTTCTCCTTAGCCACAAACCCTGAAATGACCCTCCTAACACTCTCAAGATCGAAGAGGCTCTCACCATCGTAGGTGAACGACAACACAAGAAGATCATCAACAGTTACATGTTCTAAGATTGCTGATATTCTCTTCTCAAGCTCATTCTTGCAGCTCGTGGATGCCTTTAGGAAGATTGCACAACGAAGAAGCGAGCATAAGAAGTTGATGGGGAATGCTGCTTTTTCGGAGGGTAAGAGGGTGACTATTGATTCGAGGAGGAGTCGTTGTTGGAGTCTGAACTCAGAATCTACAGAGTCTGAGGACTTGATCCCATTTCCTGAGTGATCTCGGACTAAATCTGAGAGTGATCTCTCTGAGTATGTAATGATGGCGCTTGCTAGTGTGAGGGTCTTCGCTCCACGTATTCTCATGGATGTAAGAACCTTTTCGAATGAGGATATGTTAAGGATTGATAGTTCTTCGGTCCACCAGTTTGGTGGTGTTTTGGTAGGGAAGCTCGCCTCGTTACATGCCTGCAGTGTCATGAACAAATCAAGAAGTAGTTGAGATTTAAGGACTATATATTCATTTTAGAGAAGACTAATCTTTTCACATTCTTATTTAATTTCAAGTTCTGCACTTTCTACTTCCATAAAATATAAATACACTCTTGAGCAAAGTAGTCTGATAGTGAGACGACCCTGTTTGGGGTGACTTTGCAATTTAAGGATTATCTAGACAGTATTATGTATGATCATTGAAAATCTAGCAATGACTTTTAAAACCTTAAGGCTTACATCATATGGTGTAGGATTACTTTTAGGTGGATGAGTATTATGGTTAATTTATAATCATCAATCGCTTTTAGTATTAATTTCCTTACTAGTTCCAGCTCTTAACATGCGTGAAAAGTCTAAAAGGTTGTAGAGTATGCAAACCTTGACGCTTATCACATCAACACATTTCTGCACGATATTGAGATCGAGAGCCATTGGAGTGAGGGATTCGCATGTCTTTAACACAATTACTGCCCCAGAGAGGTTGGCCAAGGCCACTTGACGAAGGAAGTCCTCAGTCCGGTCAGCCAAGCTGTTGTCACAGTACTCATCAGTCATCTGCAGATACTCTGCAGCACACCTGAGAGCAGCCACGTTGTGGACTGTTATCTCGAAGTTCACACCATAACAGAACTTCGCAGCTTTCTCAAAGGTCTCAGCTCCTCCTGGGATGTCCGACAAATCGATATTCCCTAGGTCTGGATCCTTGGATTCTAGTATTAGCTTTCTTATGTAGTTGCTCTTTGCCACTAGCATGAACTGCCATTCAAATAGATACATTGTCATCAGATGCTTGTATATACAGTTCACTAAAAGGGATATTGACATACATTACGAACATGAAGGCTTTGTTCATTTCGTGGTTCAATTCATTCTCATACTGCATTCAATTCTATTCATTCACTTCAGTTCAGAGCGATGATAAGTTAAAGTTAGATACCTTATGAAGAGAAAATGTTGCATCCCCCACTCGGACAACGATATCAGTAGGAACTTCTTGGGTGAAAACCCTGCCAGTGTAAATAATGATTGTGCGGCCAAAGTAAGCAAAGCAATAAACAGGAAAAAAATGAGAAGATCACAGAATCTAAATGTCGAGCATTTTTACCATTGGCCGGTCCTCTCCATGGCTAGAGAGCGTCTACGGGTGTTTAGAGCTGCTGTATCCATGATTGTGCACGTCGTGTTCCTGAGTCGAAAAGAAAAAAATCGGATGAGAAGAGGGGAAGATGTTATTCTTCAAACACCATATATATCTGTATTAGCTTCATGTTCATAATAAACACTTCTTTTCCTAGGCAAACTTCTGATATATGTGGCCATAAATGTATTCTTAAAGCTCAGTTCTGAGTCCTGCAGTGACCAGATAATTTAGAGGTAAGTTGGTTGTCAAAATTACAATCACTTGTCCAAAATGAAAGGATAATTTCATTCACCATTAGATTTGGAAATTTTGGGCCTGGTGTAAATCCAAGAGAAATTTCTTTGTAGAATAGCTGTTTGAAGCTATTTGACACATAACACATCCCACATGATCATAATCAAATGACTAAGTAAACATAGCATATGAACTCCCTAGAGGCAATTGCGGATCTAGAAATGTTACCGAGAGGGTGAATTATTATAGGAGCTAGTAAAAAAACATTCCACCAGTGGGGCACTTGCTTTCCCTTGTTCAAGCATACAAAAGTGGTTCTATATGTTTGTCCTACTTTGAAACAAAGGATCAATGAGAGAGTTAATCAGAACTAACTTCAGGGTATGTTTGACCTAGTTTCTTGGAATTTGAGTTTCCGCCTTGTATATCCCTCGTCTCCTGCGCTTACTCATCTCTCATGAGTTTCTAAGAAATTACTTGGCGAAAGTAAAGGAGGACTAAAAAGTTAGATGACGGATGTGAGAGCAATAAATTCAAATTCTTAAAAAGTTGGCCAAACATACCCTATATTTGTTTGTAACTCAAAGGTATTTAAGAAACATAGGCCAAACACGCTTTGTTTATTTTGAGGGCATGGTGGTAATTAGGACATGGAAAAGGTTAAACAGGGTGGCAATGGGACAATTATTTGTTTTCTACTTTCCAATTTTTTGTCGTTTTCTGACTTAGATTTAAATTCCCTCTCATGGACCACTCGGAGACACCATCTGATCTATTAGCTAAGAGCTTAGATTTACTACATGTTACATCTTGACATCCCCAAACCATACCGGTGGTAAAGATGGATGAAAGTGGATTTTACTGTCATTATATCCTTATATGGTAAAAGTAGTGAATCTAGACTTAAAAGTGCATGCAGAAAGGATCTGAAGATAAGGTTTATAGCACACTAAACTGTTACCCCATTATTATGAGTTGTGAGTTTCCCTATGCTAAAGAAAAAGATTAAAACATTGTAATAGAATTCAAGCCTCCTATATATATGTTCAAATTGTCTCCTATAAGAAAAGAAACACAACTTACAAGAGCAATAAGTTAAACAGCAAACAATCATAAGACTATTATAATCAATGAAAAGAGCACTGAACAACCCACAATGATCAACTCTAGTAACTTCATTATTATGCCTCAATACTTTGACACAAAGTAACATAATTATGACTAATCATTTATTGATATGGATGAAATGAACACTATAATATGAATCAATACTACATTTTCAGGATAAACAAAACCAGAAATAGAAGAGCAAGAAACTCACCTAGTACTACAACAGTGTTTCTGCAGCTTGCACAGAGAGAGAGAGAATGAGAGAGAATGAGAGAGAGAGAGAGAGAGAGAGAGAGAGAATGAGAGAGAGAGAGAGAGAGAAGTTTGCAATGCAAGTTGAATTAGGAGCCAAGAGTGAGAAGAGTTTTATGGCAATAGCAAGTATTGGTGGGGGCAATCTTTTGTGTGGACAATATCAACTCTCATAAAACCAAATTGCCTTTTAGCAATCATAAAGGATCTAAAATACAAGTGATCTTACTTGGTAGTTGTCTCATTTTTAGTGTATCTTTCTTTGGTTTTTTGTGTAAACTTGGTTATCATCATCTAATGTGTAGATAGTACAGTACATTATTTGTCTATTACATAATGCTTTGCCTCTAGTGATTGGTGCTTGCACAGATTGTACTGTACTGCTCTGGCCTAATTAACAAGGATGCATATGCATATATGTACGCGGCATTTAGCTGTTAATGTGATTGGTTATGTGTCTATTTTCTGCCAGGAAATTTGGTGCGGAAAACGAGAGACAATACAAGCAAAATATAGATATTTGAGATGGGAATTTTGGTTTTAGGAAAAATTACAAATAAATCAAGTGTTAGGTGTCACTAATTTTTACATATTATTAGCAATATATTGGGAGGTGATGTTGAAGGGAACCAAAGGTTATCACATACTTTTTGTCGACTTCAGCAGTGAATAAGAGTGTGTTCAGTTCGCTTGAAAATACCTGAACTCAACTGAATGAATAGTAATCAGTGAGAGAAAAAGTTTATGGCTTGGATTGAAAGACCTAACTTAACTTAACTGAACAACCTAAAGTAGGATTTGATAAGATGAATAAACACACCCGCCTAACACTTAGATTGGCAAAACAAGTATGCTTGCGTTTGCAATTACATATCTACAAAAGCAATTTTAAGGGTCATTGTCTACCATCCCCTTAATAACTTCATATTACAACTCCTCATAGAATTGTGTGCTTCCTTGCACCTTTTAATGCTTAGTTTATATACATACACTAAGGATGTGTTCTGTCTGCCTGAAAATATCTGAATTGAACTGAACTGAACTGAACGCCTAAACCCAACTGAATAAATAGTAATTTATGAGAGAAAAAGTATATGGTCTGAACTGAACTGAATAACTTAAAATGGGATTTGGTAAGATGAAATGAATACACACTGGAGTCTAGATCGCTCATCTATGGCCCAAAGATTTGTATAATGAACTAGTTAGGATGTCGTTTTCACCATTATATAACCGCCGTGTTTATAATTAGCTCTCAAGGTAATGAATAGTTGCTCTCCTATGAATAAACATAAAATAGAGTACCCTTTTACTAAAACAAGAATAACATTCTAGATGTGTATCAAACTCCATATTCATATCATATGATATATCATTATATTGTCAAAATGAAAGAAGAAAAAAAAAAAAAAAAACACATTTTTTAACTAAAGTTACCATCATAGAAAGGAAGCATTTTTTTCTCGTGACTTGTAGTATTTATTTTGAAAAGAAAATCCCCATCAAACTATTTGCTACAAGTGGGAAAATAGAAAACAAATTAAAAGGGTTTGTTTGTTTGTTTTGTTTTGTTTTACAATTGGATAGAGGAATTAAAGACAATGAAAATAACAAGATTGAAAGCTCTCATGTTGTGTTGAGCTTCCATTCATCTTCATAGGCTGGGATTTTAGGGCATGTAATTGTCAATACATGCATTGAATTCAATGTTCATCCTACACTTCTGGTTATGGAGTTAGACACGTCAAATTCGGCACAATTTGGTAGGTTGGAGTCTTCCTCATGACAAGTCACATGTATCCAGCTGACAATTAGATAATTGAAAAAAAAAATTAAATTAAATTAAATTAGCAAAATTTAAATTTTGTGGAGTATAATTTTTTCCCCCTTTTTTAATGCATCATGTTAGTTAAAGTATGAGTTGGTAGTAAAGTGGTATTCCACAAATATAATGTTTCAAAAGATTGGATTAACTTCTAGACTATGTCGCAAGGTTTAAGTCTTGTGGAGAGCACTTATACGAATTCATTTATAATATATCTAAGGTCATGTATCGGGAGGTGTCGCTTAACCACGTCCGAAAGGACCCATTTGTGAATACCCAAAAAAATATATTCCTTCATTGGCAAAGTTCTTTCCCAAATTTTAAAATACGTTATGTTTTCTTTTTCACCTTCTTCAAATTTGACAATACTTTAGAGATGGATGGAGCGATGCTTATGCATAGAAACCTGACATTGAAATTCACTTGAAAAAGACGAAGTTCCAATTGTAAGTTTAGATTTTTTTACTCCAACTTATGCCATCGATTTAAATCCTTATAATCATGGTGTTTCCCACGTTGAATTTGATATTCGAATACCTTAATTTTGAAACTCTATATATGAGGGATGAGCTGATAATGCCCCTCCCTGGATCTTGCCCTATATTCAAAAGACTTGAATCACCAAAACATTGCTAGTATACTCGAGAGACAAATGATAGTAAAAAAGATCTTTATTGCTTTACTATCATTTGTCTCTCATGTATACTAGCAACGTTTTGGTCATCCAAATCCTTCGAATATAAGGACTCAAAAAGAGGCATTATCAGCTCGTGCCCCATAATTGGCACTTATATCTTCGAAATTGAGATTTTTGACTATTAAGTTTCAAACGAGGGAAACACCTGAACTTCTATTTTAAATATATTTTTGGTTAATTAACCTTAATTTTTTTTAAATTCTAGAGTTTTGTCATCTTCATTGTCATTAGTCAATATTATGCAATATATTTGGCTTTATATTGCTTCATCTCGTTTGATTAGTTTAATTTTGCAAGTCAATTTGTTTTTCTTTGCAACTTCAATTTGTTTTGTTCTAAACTCGTGTAAAGAAAATTAGATTAAATTCGTTGTTATCTCAATCCAAAAATAAATTTAATATTTTTCTATTTGGTCAGTCTCATAATAAACTTAACATTTCTATTTTTGGAAATTATTTTTGTAAAAGTCGACAATAACTACCCACCTCAAACTCATATGCAAAAAAGCAAGGGTTTTATTGTCCAAAAACTTCTTTCTTAATATTTGTGCACAAAGCAATATTCACTTTACATTGGGACCAATAGAGTACTATTCAAGTTTAATTCAATTGATTTTTACCTTTCTTCCTAAATTATTACTTTTATTATTCAGTTGAATTCGATTCAGAATATGTTAAATTGAACAGAGCTAAGCGGTGGCCATTAAATAAACAAAAGTATATGAACATGTGGCATCCATCTTAGCCAGAAGAACTATATATTCAACCAATCACTCAAAACCTCAAAGATACTCTTATCTACTTTCCTTTATCTTTCTTCTCATTAATTTCCCGACAGTGAAAGGACACGGATCAGAAAAGGATCTAATTGCTAGCTTTGACAATTCCAAAATATAGTGAGTCAATTTTGCATGGATGATTGGATTGGACAAATAAAGTGCACAAAGAAAGTGCAAATAGTTTCTAGCAAATTCTTGCAAATAATCACATATCAATATGGATTTTTTTCAAAACACTATCTTTTATTATGTCCATTTTGCGAACAAATACCTTTTAAGATGAATTTTATTATGAAGTGATACCTTTAGTCGAGTTCAGGCCAAATTTTTAGTGAAATTCCCAAAATACCCTTACCCCCCTTTATGTAATTCACTTAAATCCTCAACTCTTTTTTTAACCGTGCGCCCGGTTTATAAAGTTTATATTATTTTTTGCGAACTGTGTAAATGTACTTTTCACGAGTATAGAAAAAGGTAGAGTTTAAGTGAATCACCTAAGAGGGTGAGGGTATTTTGGGGATTTCACTAAATTTGGCTTGAATTCGACTAAAGGTATCAATTTACAACAAAATCCATCTTAAAAGGTAGTTGTTCACAAAGTAGAAATGATAAAAGGTAGTGTTTCGCAAAAAATCCTATCCATATATATCAGTATATCACACATAGTGTTGGCCACGGCCGTGCTAGCCCATGAGCCGGCACCGTTTGAGCTTGGTATGGCACGGACTCAATCCTGGCGAGACATGGTACATGGCACGACATGGTGTGTCATAGTTATGACACAGTTTGAGTATATACAATGTCTAGGCACAGAAAGGTACGACACAACTCATTCCGACACGGTAAAATAATATAATTATTTTATTATAATCTAAAAAGTTATATATATCGGGCCGGTACGACTTATGGCCAATCCTAATCATACATTGTAAGTTCAGCTTTTAAAAGTCCCAAAAAGCAAAATAATTTGTGCAAAAACTTATATAAAGTGATATTAATAATCAAGTGACGAGGCATCGACCATTGTTTTTCTTTTTTTACCTTACATGGAATTAATTATTTTGTACTTACTTTTTACTTGTTTGATAAGTAATGGAAAAGGTAACTCTGTCACCTAGGACATACGATATGCAAACAAGTGTAACAGGGATTATTGTGAGCAATTTTAAAAGTTTGGATAGTTTTCTGCAAGTCGAGTAAGTCATCGGTGAATTCTCGATCTGTACGTCGAGTCTCCACAAATCATCAAGAATGGAGAAGTCGACTTCTTGTCGCTACCTCCATCAATTTAATTGACGCTATCCATGGTCATTAATAGGCCAGCTTCATTATCCAGATGATTTTGTAAACCACCAGAATCATCTTTTGTCATCTACTGCTGATATGGGCAGTAGCTCCGTCATCTTCCAAAACGTCGTGTCTAGCGAATTTTTGGTTTATCATCATTTTGCGAATTTTTGGTTTATCAAATATTTCATATGTAAAGGATCTCCTAATCTGGATCCATCCAAATGAAGAAGAAAAATCGAAATTGGTTTGTGTTTGTGTTTGGGATTATTGTCTGGTGGCGGACGAACATGAGTTCGCCACCGGCAAAGCGGATATTGTGTTTAATAGGCCTTTAGGATTGTACGCTCTGATACCATTATAAAATATAATAGGCTCATAAATTCTTGGCTTGTTATTAATGTCTAGGGAAGACCCCTATTTATAAAGTACATTGAATTTTTCTCCAATTAAACTAGTATCCTAGTTATACTAGTTTCCTAAATACAGAAGATCTCGAAGATAATACTATCTTAAACATATAATATCATATATATATTATTTCCTAGATAATACAGAAAATATATTCACCAAATATATTTTCCAATCTTCATTCTACAATAGATTGTTGGCAACAAATTTTCCCTTTTAATAAATAAAGGAAGCTGTAAGTAAATGGCAACATATGCACTTCATATGTTATATTTGGACGCTTGTGTTCATTAGTGAACATATATCAGACTAAGTCACTAAATAGATAACCTGCGCAAGCGCTGACACCATCACATATATCATCGCCAAGGGATAAGAATAGTTACTCAAAACCGAAAATGGATGCTCCTCGTTGGAGGTGGTGCATTCGAACTGTAACGTATGCAGCCTTATCAAACCAATTCGATAAGGTTAGAAACCACTCGACCTGTCACCCTTGGTGGCGAGTATTCAGTGTGTTTTGAGTAAGTATAATCGATATTTCATCTATTTACTTACTACTAAAATAGTTGTTGGCTAACGTCAACAATGCACAATGCATGGTAGCATCTCAATAAATCCCTCCAAAATGTATTATGACACCAGCTTTATTTTCGTCCCCTCCCCCTCTTAATTTCATAAATATTTTCAATTCAAAGATGAAATTATAAGTAACAATTAATTATATCTCCTTTTTTTTTCTTCGGAAGTCATGCTTATTTACTTATTTTTGATACTTCGTCCAACAAATTAAAAGCATAATTTTATTTTATTTTTGATAAAATCGTTTTTTCAGATTAATATTGAATTTCTTTGCTGAAACTGTCTTAGTTTGTCTCTCTTTTTCGATTTTAGGAATTTACCTTTTAATTTATTTTATTTTTACAAGAAAGTACCATCTATATAATTAGATTAAAAGGAAGCGCTTTCAACCATGACGCGACACGTAGGATGCTGACTTGGATGGACATGTGTAACAACAAATGCTGACTCATCCGATCTACATTAACTCATACAAAAAAAAAAAAAAAAAAA